>JAHWFO010057283.1:1543344-1747446 GCA_023313115.1 Rhysida immarginata | reverse complement strand
AACATTATTTACGCGTTATATTCATTCATGAGACATCCTTGCACGTACACGTGCCTGTAGACCAATATCTGCTATCACTAGTTACTCTTATATATTTGTTCATGATATGTTGTGACGATTTGTATGATATATTACATGCCATATCTGGTTATAGGAAGTTTTTAAGGGGGTATCATAATGGTACCATTAAAGCACGTGCCATTATAGTACGTACTTATTCTGGCTATCTCACGTTCGTACTTGTTCGTGCTCTGTCCCATATTAATGGATTAGTGAAAACAGACTTTGAAAAAGTTAATTCGTTTTCAAGTTATCGTAATAAATACTAAGCTCCCTATGAATAAAAACATTCTCTTGATTTAGAGAACGAACTGCCCTTTAAATAATCGTCAAACACGTGCATCCAGCACGCGCACCATCTCATTAACGTTTACAGCACGCGCAGAGTCGAACCCATGTATTTTCTCAACACGCGTTTTCCCGAATGCGAGGATAATTCGTGTGTTCCAGCAATTCAATACATGCACTCTTTCTATTGCAACGCAATGAATTTTGGGATTGTCTACAGACGGACGGACATAAGCTGGACTAATCGATCACATAAGCACATTTCTATATATAGAAAATGTGCTAAAAATGAATCTATGATCTCTAGGTTGAATTACGTTTTTTTGTGGACTTGTTACTGATGGTAACACCAGCGCCGACTTGTTGTTTCTCACTGATGAAGAAGACAGAGAGCACCGAAATGTACATAAGGGGTTTTTAATTTTATAAATTCATTTATCTGGAATTCAGGAAGTCCTCGCACTTAGAACGTTTCGCACATACGACCTTTAAAAATTCCCACTACTGTTTCGGGTGTTACGACGCTTATTTTGCGCTTACGACAGAATAAAATGCGATTTCCTTGGTATTTTTCCTTGAAAAAATGACTTTTCGACTTGCGACACACTCTCTGGGAACCAATTATGTCGTAGGTGCGAGGACTCCCCTGTAGGGGTTTCTTTTCTTCCTTTGGTGTTATCCTAGTGTCCACAGTTTTGGCTGCCTTATTTCTGTTTCTATTACTGATGCTGCAAATTTATGCGAGGATTTTTGCCAGAAACGCAATACATTATTCTGGTGCTTTGTTCGATCCAGGTTGCGGAATTTTACCTTTCGTTTTTCATCTTAATATAGTGAGTATATACATTTGTTACTCAACATTCAGTTCACTTAAAGTTGATGTCAACATGCCGATCTTTATTAGCATTACCTTTAATGTCCAACCATTTTCGATAATGAACTAAGTTTTGAGGTGTAGGTAAAAAGAAAGACCACTTACTAAGACTTCAATTACTGTAAGGGAAGGTAAATTAATTTGCTTTCTCCGCGTTTGATGTGCTCCTTTATTGCCTTAGTAAACAGAGATGATTTGTTCGCCTTGCCGAGAATCGATACCTACATAGCGTCTCAAAAAGAGAATGACTAAACATTGTAATATAAAATATTCAATAAATGATACTGAGAATGCGAGAATATATCCAAACTTATTATACTCAAGTATATGAAGTCTTACTAATTTTACAAATTATTTAATTTAACTAATTACATTAAAATCCACGGTGTTGCGGCAATGCAATATTCTGACTAACTGGAATTTAAGAATAATTTTAGTGATGGTTATCAATTCACATTTACAATCCGAGTAAATGTAATTATGAACTCAATCTTTTGTTTGTTTAATTAAATTTATTTTAGCTGGGCAAAGCTGCAATTGGTTTAGACAAATCCGCAAACTGCGTTATGCATGTTGGTTAAATCAAGAAATAAGGCGATCACTTATGATTATTGTTGCAATTTTTATTAGGAGTTTTAGCAAAAACCTACTTATAAGAATGCGCACTTGGTATGTACGTTTATCCGATCATCCGCCGTTTGAAGGCGATAACTTATAAACGGATTAACGTTTTCAAATTATGCTTTCAGAAATAAGATTATTAAGGTCTTAGCTGGGCTGTATAACTTTTCAGGATTTTTCGTGGAACCTTCAAGTCGAATTCACGTGGTAAAACAGTGACCGTAAAGAATACCAAGATAAGGGCATGTCATATAACAATCGATTCGTCAAGGATGAATACACTGTTACTTTCTGTTTATCGTTTAAGCATTGTTAATGTGAGTACGCGCACGAGACGATCGCTTTGTCGATTACCAATTGCTCATGATCCTAACATAATAATTACGAATGTCTGTAACCATCATAGAGGAAAAATAAGATAGAGAAAGCATTTGTTTGCAGTGAGCGATTTCAGATGCCAGCATCGAGGCGATTTGGGGATGAGAGGGTAGCGGCGCTGTTTAGAATACAAAGACGTTGTAGTTGAGCATGTTCATAAATATAATTTTTTTAATAAAGAGGAACTGTTGTTGCGAGGAATGGCATAAGGAGAAAGTGATGGTTTTGCGCGCTCTATCTTATTTCTCCTTTATAGTAATCTCTAAAAATTAGCGGGAATTTACTTTGAGCATCGAAAATTGCATTAATTTGGGAGCACATCATGGCATTAGTACAGGGTGATTCAGTCAATGTCTGACCATTTCAGTACTATGATTTATTGACCCATTAATGTTTACAAACTTAGCATTTCAGTATGATATTTTAGACAGTTCGGAGTTTTTATTCCCGTGGAAAAGTCTTGATGATATGCTCAATGTAGCCATCAAGAACATTTTGAACTGCTCGCAGCCGAATGGTGAAGTTGTTCATAACTCTATCCAGGATTTCTGCATCCACAAGGGTGCAGCAGTCGACGATGCTTTGTCGCAGCTGGTCTGTAGTGAACACACTGTCTTTAAGGAACCCCCAGAGATAAAAATCACATGGGTTTAGATCAGGACTCGTAGGGGGCCAAAGAAAGCCACCCCCGAATCGATCTGGAAACCTGTTTGAAATGACACGATTTCCGAATTTCTGATTGAGAAAGTCTAGCACTTCATTAGTGGTGTGAGACCTAGCCCCATCCTGTTGAAACCATTGATGTCGAAGCGGTATACGCCTCCTTCGCAGCTCGGGGATGAAGAAGGTTTCCAACATGTTAAGGTAAGCCTGTGACGTTACGGTGCCCTCAAATAAGAACGGACCAATGATGCCTCTTTTGGAAATCGCGCACCAAGCCATAACCTTTCGTGGATGAAGTGGTAACTTATGGATCTCATGAGGGTGCTGGGAATCCCAAAAACGAACGTTGTGTTTATTAACGTCACCTGACAGATGGAAGAAGGCCTCATCTGACACCCACAGGTTGTCCACAGTGTCCTGATTGGCTTTCATTTCTGCTCCAAACTCCATCGCAAATTGTTGTTGCTTCTGTCTTCCAGTGTCTGTTAACTTCTGATAAACATGGATCTTATACGGGAACGGTGTAAATCCTTTCTCAAAATTCGCCACGTCGTGGTATACGACAGCCCTTCTTGAATGGATGAGTGGCGAACAGATTTTTTGGTAGGGGAATCGACCAACTTTGTGCGAACATTTTCAACAACTTCGGCCGTTCGAACACGAGCTTCGCTCCCGCCTTTTTTCTTGCCTTTAACACATCCAGTGGCACGAAATTGCTTGACAAAATCCATGATTGCTTGCCTGCCTGGTGCGTCTCGACATTTATACTCCTTCCGTAACTTTCTTTGCACGGTTACAGGTGCTTTTGTCTCGAAATACCATTCGACAACCTTGCATTTCTGCTCTGTTGATAAAGCGGGCGCCATTTTTCAACAATACGATTTTCATGCAGCGCCGTTGCAACAATACAAACTCCAACTATTTAGAAATTCGATATGGCGCTCATATTCTTTCAATTGTTTATCCCTAATGCACGTCATTCGAGTGAAATGGTCAGAAATTGACTGAATCACCCTGTATTTTGCACATAACCCACTGGAAGTGGGTACCGCTCGAAAATCGAAATAAATTTTCTTTTGGACTCGTCATTTTTTCACGGGAGAAATACTCATACATTAATAAATGTATTTCTGCTTTTTGAAAAGTGATTTATCGACCTCTGTGGCTCAGTGGTTGCCTGATCGCTTCTGATGCCCGAGGACGCGGGTTCGACCCCGGCCGAGGACGACGAGGATTTTTTCAGGGGGAAAATCCTTCGGAAGGGAAGTAAAGCCGTTGGCCCCGTGTAGTCGTTTGCCGGCTGCACGTTAAAGAACCCTTGCGAGGCAAAATTTTCGGCCCCTATAACGCCGTCCTGAAATGACCATAGCAGTTGAAAAGGACGTTAATACCAAATAAACCAAACCAAACCAAAAGTGATTTAAGAAAAAAATTAGCAGACCTGAGTTAAGTGCACCATGAGAGAAAGTTTTATAGAAAAAGCGACATTTTTTAAAAATTCTTTGTGTGAGACTAACAATTTGCAACGCCTCCGTAAATTGCAATAGGTAGAATTGTTATTAAAAATTAAAAGACTTTTTATTTTAATAAAGTTAATAAGGGAAACCGACAGTGGTTAAAAGATATATGAATGGCACGCAAAAAGGGACCTGAAGGGAAAAAGTCAAACGCGTTTAAAGAATGAAGATGTGTACGAACATGGATGCAGCTCTGTCAGTGACGCTTTTTTAAATCTGAATTTATACTTGTGGGCGATGTAAACAACGAGGGCATGCCATACGTTCATGCAAACAAAAACACTAATTCAACGTGTGAGCTGTATAAGAGTCAATTGAAACTGAAGTGCGTGATAAAAATAATTATTATAAAAAAATTTGTCCACTATAATAGCGTCCTGTGTACACTAAATAAAGATGAAAGTCCAACGAATGTAAATCCCCTAAAAACAACAAAAATAACATTTCCAATCACTTCAGGCCCTTTTCGCGTGACCATTCACATACATATAAACAATGAACGAAAACAAAATTTAATCTTGTTCACAAGAAATTTTGAATGCTTTTTTCGCTTACTGTGTAATCATCCTTCACCATCGTTCTCTTTGCGGCTCGATACCAGTTGCTGAAAGAAAGATAAGCAAGATATGTACGTAACTGCATATGAGCAGACAAATGAAATTACACTTACACAATTAAAAATTATTGTGGACAATGTATAATTTTATGTACGTTGTATAAGGTTAACTTAAAGTTTGAACTCTTGAAATCGTTTGCAATTTCAGCATGAAAGCAGTTAGATGAAAACTTCTGAATTTTTAATGCCCATAAAGTCCGATTCAATACGGCAGTGCCCAAAACCCGGTCGGGCATACTTAAACGCATCATTCCTTTGAGTTTAGCCCGTAAAATATACTGTTTTTTCAAAGTAATTGATATAAAACATATTTCTTACATTACTAATTCGTATGGAATTTCATCCAATGGCTCGTTTTTACCATCAAAATAAGCGTGACGTTGGGAGTTTTTACCCATTGAAAGTCGAAGTCTGGATGCAATTTCCGCACAGAGAACTGTGGTACTAAATTTTTTCGACCAGACTGTCAACAATGCAGAGCAGAGACACGTTTTCATGGAGTTTGTGGAACAACTGGACGATATATAACTGGGTCAAGTATATTTTCAAGAAGACAGAGTCACCTGCTGTACATCAACGAATCCAAGGAACTGGGCGAAAGTTTCTTTCCTGACTGGATAATTTTCAAGAACATGGCCACCGTGAACTCCGCATTTTATCAACATCTTACTTCTTCCTATGAGGGTACTTACTGGACAGAATTTACGCCATACGCCCCCAGACATTGGACGATTTGAAGCAGAGCATAACACATGAGATCAAAGGTATTGACAATATAATCTTCCAACGAGTGGCCAGTTATATGCAGCGACGTGTTCAGTTGTGCCTAGAGCAGGTGGAGGACATTTTCAGCATTTATATAGTGGCGCGTAATATCCCAAATATATCTCTACATTTGAGATATTACAAATTATGATTAGCATCATGCTGGTGTAAATTAAATATGATACAGTAAATGATATGGATATGATTTCTTTTTGTACCTTCCCTCAATGCAGTTCTTTTTATACAGTCTCCAGCATGTTTTTCGACGCGTTGTAGCTCCGCCGAACCGCTTTCTGTTGGCCTCACCCTCGGTCCAGCGACTAACCGTACTTCTATCGACTACTGATGCTCCATAAACTGCACATAAACGTTTGTGAATGTTTCCAACAATTTCTTGCTCCGCAGTGAGAAATTCAATGACGACACGCTGCTTGTAACGTACATCACTTACAGACGCCATGTTGTTCCATTGCTGCACGTACGCTATCTGTCGCAAGAAAAGAAAATTTTGCGCGCGCACTCCGAAAACTTCAAAGAATGCATATCTCAAGTTTACCATTCGTACCAATGTTGGGGACGGAGAAAAAAAATTGTGGTGCATTACTTTCTGGGCTACCCTCGTATTAAGATATGGGTCGTTTAGAAGACTTCAGCGACTTCCAACGTGGAATCATCATAGGATGCCACTTCTGCAACAAGTCAGTCCGTGAGATTTCCACCATTCCGTAAATACTCCGTACAACTGTAGCAATGTATTTGCACAGTGGAAGACCCAGGGAGCAACAAATGTGCAACCACGAACTGGCAGACCCAAGAAATTGACAGGCAGAGATCCTCGAGTTCTTTCCCGTATGACCTGCAGCAATCGAAGGTCTTCTGCTGAAATGATTGCTACAGAGTTTAGAAATTCTGCTAGCACAATCACCATTCGTTGGAAACTCCATTCCCTGGGTTTTCACGGTCGTGCTGCTGCTCATAAGCCCTTCATCACTAACAACAATTCCTGGCGACGTTTGGAGTTGTGTAAAACTCGCAGAAACTGGAGCATGGAACAATGGAAACATCTCCTACGGACTGATGAATCAGATGGACCAAGTTGAGTTTGGCGGATGCCTGGAGAACGTTTCCTAGCTGAGTCTATGGTGCCTACTGTGAAGTTTGCAGGAGGTGGCATCATTGCAGGAAGCTCTTTTTCATGGTTAGGGCTGGATCAGCTTGTTTCTTTTAAAGGAAAAATGAATGCTTTTGTTTATCGAGACATCTTGGACAACTGTGCACTGCCAATATAATGGGAGCAGTTCGGGGATGGGCCTTTTCGGTATCAACATGACAATGCTCCTTGCCATAAAGCAAGGTCTGTACACGACTGGTTTTAAGACAACGGGGTTGAAGAAATGGATTTGTTTTGCCCAGAAGCCCGATCTCAGTACTAATGAACACCTGGGGTCAATTGTAACGTGACTACGAGCCAGACCACGCCGTCCTTCATCCAAGGCTGAACTTTTGATCACGTAGTGTATATCTCGTGTAAATCAAAAAAATAGCATCCGGTCTGTCTTATTATACGCTTTTATAGATCATTTGAAATGAGAATAGGACTATTGCTCAAAGAAGAATAGCAACTAAGATTACAGCAATCATAACCAACAAATCCTAAAATTTCTTTCGTATTAAAAGTTTAGCTTTCAGAATTGCACAATAATTTTAATTAACAACGTAAAATACAGCACTTTTAATAAAAGAAAATTGGCGAGATACAATCTTGAATTAAAATGAAGGATAGTTAAAGCTTGTTATCGTTTTCATCGACACGCTCAACGTATAGTTTTAAGTTTCAGATTTATTTTTTAAGTTTGTTACGAGCCATTTGGACTAATTAATTTACGCATACATCTTTTGTTTTGACTGCATTTGGAAGGAATTATGAGGGCGCTGGACCACCGAAAGCTATTAAAAACGGAGCTGTAAACATTTTTTCTCTCATTACCTCGGCGAGTTAAAAACAACAAAGAACCCAGTCTGCAGTTGTCAAATTTAATTGTGCTAGAGAAAAACGAAGCTAAAAATCAGCTTTATGGGATATGAAATGGTAATGGCGTTCCTGACTCTTCATTTTCTTTTCAAGATAACTGGGAAAAAAATTTCTATTATTGAGTTTAAAAATTTTAATTGGAACGGCACTATTTATTTCCCCAATTTCACTAACTGGTGTTTTTAAATCTTTTTTTTTTTCCAAGCGCACTGGAAAATTTATTTCAGTTACGTTGCATTGTAAATGGTGAAGCCGAACAATTAATTAATCTACTCTTTGGGGGTCTGTATTTTTGGAGAAAACATAACTTGTGTCTTTGTGCTTGTAGAGCGAATTAGAGAATAATAATATTGTTGATTCCGTTGTCGTTCCATAGGAAGGGCGCTTAGACATCTAAGGATTCAATTTATTTCTTTACGTGGATGTAAGTTAGCAATAAGGGGGCATTTTCTTATTCGTTTCACATCCCGAATCCGAAATTTTTGCCGCACTCGAGGGAACAACCTTTCCGAAATCGAAATTCCTTTTATTTTTCTTTCTCTTTTTTTTCCTTCTTCTTTTTATTTCTTCAATCTTCTATTTTTTCCCTCTACCCACCCTTCCTTCTTTCTCTTTTTCCTCACAATTTGTTGAGAGAAATCTGTACCTGAGATCTGGGAGCGTTTCCGCTTTAAGTGCTTCCTCTTGCAGAAAGGCAGAAAGTGCAAGGAGACAGATCGATCAGTTTTGCCAGGTGCGATTATCACCTAGGCAACGTGAAATCCGAGCTCTTCATCTGGCTCGCTCTGGGCCGGCGAACGCTTAGTCGGCGTGGGAGAAGGAGGAGGAGGAGGCGGAGGAGGAGAGAAGGCAAGGCGAAGCGACGAGGGGGCAGGCAGGGGTGCATCGTCCGCCTCCTCCTCTTCGCAGTGGGCCGAAAAACTATCAGTTGGCGATCAATTGCAGAAAAGGGAAAAAGGAGAAGAAGAAAAGCTAAGGGGTGCTTGTGAAAGCGGCCTACTCGATGGATTCCCTTGGAGAAACATAGAGAAGAAAATTGAGGAGGAAAGGGTGCGAGAGAGAGAGAGAGAGAGAGAGAGAGAGAGAGAGAGAGAGAGACGAACACTCTCTACGAATATTGATTCATTGTCTGGTTTGAAAAGTTAAACAAGTGCAACGACCCGTGCGCTTGTCTAACAAGCAAGGTTTACAAACAAGATCTTTTGAAACTGTCCCTTTACATAGCCTTTAAAGCTAATGTTGTCGGTTTAGAAGAAAGGCCAAAGAAACTTCAAAATAAAATTGCAAGTTAATTCACAAGTAGAGTGCTTCGTCAGTAATCTAACTCAATACAAACCCACAAATGCCTGTAAAGGTATTTAGCATATAAAACCTCAAATTTCACGGGTTTTGTCTTGGTACACCACTTTAATAACTTACCGTGTTTCTTAATAATACATACGCGTCTTATCAGTTAAACAATTTCTACTTAAACTTTGGAATATTTAAAGATAAGGATTCACGCCCGCTGCTGCGATAATGTAAATACAAACTTTAAATTTACATTTTATCTTTGTACTTTTCTTTTCATATTGATGACAGTTGAAAAATTTTAATTACAATACTAAATTAATTTCTTCTTTACCCTTTAAGATGTTACAAAGAAAGCCCCTTTCTCCACCAGTGATCGTGTTCTATTTGGTGACCCTGATTTGGACTATTGTCTGACACCATATCTTCCACTGTAGAAGAGATGTCTGCAAAACGACGAGACTGATGTTGTTCCATTCCTGTTTGCAGGCTTTCCAGGGACCCTCAGTGGTCGTTGGATGGCGTCGAGCAATGGCTCGTTTCAATAATCCAAATCCACGGAAATCCATCGGGGATGCATCTGAGGACTGGACAGGGATATCATGAAAGGGTTTAACGTGAATTCTTGTTTCATCTTCCAAATCCAACATAAACAGTCGAATTAGATGTATGGCTGGAGGCTTTGTCTTGATCAGCCAAACTTTGCTTTTGTTCTCTTCATACAATGCGAGGATTTCCTCGCGGAAAATTGGATTGAGAACATGCTGCTGATAGTAAAGGGAGTTAGCCTTAGCCTTCCTATCTAGCTTGCCGTTGTACGAGTATCTCGCATAAATCCCTTTGAAAAACTTTCCTTGCATTCCTTGGGTATTTTTGATATGACTTCCCTCCACATGGACCGTAGAAAATCGCGCGCGGTTTCTTGCAGGCATCCAAAGTGACAACGTACTTCCATCGTTCTGCTGCGAGCTAACCCTCATAGAGCCTCCAACAGTTCCTCTTCCTTAACTGCGAAGTGTCGTGGTAGCAGCTTATGAACAGACTCTTGTGATGCTTTTACAGTTGCAAAATTTTGTTTATTATTTTATTTACGGTAGCCGGTGAAGTTCCTTGTATGTTTGCATTTTTGGGTTGGTGCATTTTCACACTGGACAAGCTGCTTGACCTTTCGAATGACTTGTAGTGTTCGACTTATAGGAACTCGAGGATTTTGCTGTTTCTGGCCAGTTTGAATTAACTCTTCCCGGGATTTTCCTTTTCCATTCAGTACCGTAAATTGGGGTTACTTGAACCCAAATAAGAAGCATTTTTAAACAATTCTTCCTATTGATAGACTTAATAACACTAATTCTGCTGTTAACTTAATTTATATTAAATTTGTGACATTTTCTTTTAACTTATATGTTTATTGACTCAATATTTTAACTTAGTATATATGTAATAAATTATGGAAATTTGGGTTCAAGTAAACCCTGGCTGGGGTAACTTGAACCCACGCTACATTTGCAATGGATTAAGCAATTATAATGGACAGTGGGTTCATGTTCGACCTACGTTTTGGAGATGAAGCACTTACCAGACATTTTAGTTGAAATTTTTTTTATTTTTAATCATTTATCTTGAAAATAACATCATAAATTCGGTAAATTTGAATGAATTGCATTTAATCTTTATTTGCTAACAAATAACTCAGCTTGCACGGATCATTGATACATTTCATGACATGTTTTCATTAATTTGCAATTGAATCTATCAGCAGACCAATACATTCAAAACTGCAGACTCGGAACGTCTTTGAAACTTTTTTTTGATTTGGGTCCAAGTAGACCACCAGGGTTCAAGTAACCCCAATTTACGGTACTGACGATATGCCTTTCTTCGAAATAGAGGAATTTCGTGTTTTATGTGCGTTAATTTTAAAAGAATAGCTGTAATTAGCTTCGAAAATGCTAGTAATGGACACTTCCCGGCAAGATCCGAATTTCGGAGACATTTTTAATGACATTTACTGCTTTCGATGAAACACCACAATGCAGAGGTAATAACATCATTTCTGTCACGTGAATGTGCACGTGACTCGCAACATTCATGCAATAAATCGTTAACAAAGATCGTAATCAACCTTCTGCATGTCGGTCAAAAAATATAATGAATATATAGTAAACCAACAATAAATGTTCAGCTCCAATGTCCCATACGTACAGAGACTTTACAAACAAAAAAATCAGAAAACTTAAATAAAACGACCATTATTTTTGATTACTGTGAACACACGCTTTTTCTTTGAATTAATCAAGATTTGCAAAATTTCTGGGTCAAGATGGCACCAGTATTTCGATCTATTTCTGCTAATTGGCGCATTGTGATGTTGAGACACTACTTTTCACTAGAAAAAATATCCAAAAGTGGCAAAAAGATTATTTTCAAACATGTTCTGGTACAATAAATCTAAAGGGGTTGAATAAAGAAAAAAAAAATCAGGGAAAGCTAGATCAAACATTAATGTGTTCTTAAAACTGTTGCGTACAACATATTCATTTTGCACCTCTCTACCGCCCTGGATCTTGCCGTCATCTTGGAAAAATGGCGCTCAAAATTGTTTTGTTTTTCTTCTTCAAATATCTTATTGTTAGTTTTACAGCAAAACTACTCCTGCAAACATTATTCCTCAGAAAATTTTCTATTAAACATGTTGTATTCATTTTTCATATAGAACTAACCGTTTAGGCACTACAGGACTACAAAGACAGTACATATGTTAGTCTAATAAAAATGATGAGATTTTACAGTTTATTGCAAGTTATTTCTTTTTCCTAACCTAACGGCATGTGGGCAGAAAATGATCTCAGAAGTTCTGCAGATGCAGGTTCTTTATCTGTTGGAATAAGAGCTAGTCCGTCTTGGGTTATTTTCCAGCCCCATTCTGTTGTCGACGAGTCATTTCTCAGCCATTTCTGAGCTTACTAAGAAGTCTGATAAGAATGATACTGAAGAGCAGCTGCTGTTGCAGAGGGAAGACATGTTGAAGTTAATGTTTCCAAGTGATTTGGCAGAATATTGCTACCTCAGCTCTTGAAGTAATCTACGTTCACCAAATAGTTTCAGAACAAGTTTCAATCCAGCCTCAGCAATCCACCTACGTTCTAACTCTTTAGGGCTGCTGCCCTCGCGACCCTAACGGATAAGCGAGTTTGAAAAGTATGTGGAATAGTATCTCTGGTGACTTGTATGTTAATCGACAATAACGTTCAGTTACTTTGGTACTTCTTTCTCCATTTTCAAGGTATCAATCAAATATAATTAAGGGTTTTCTTTTGTAGTGTTTTTTCATGTAGCCCTCTAGCGATGAAATAGTAACTGCTACATGAAAAATGAATAGAACATCAGGTAAAGATTCTTCTATCGAAAAATGGAAGGAAAAATTCTGCGACCTGGGATCGAACCAGGAACCTCGGCTGTCATGGCCGACGCCTCTACCAGTTGGGCTATCGCAGACACCCGGCCAGCCATGCTGACTCAAGGTGTCTTAAAGACAACCAAGTTGTCATGGTTGAAAGCCCAATGGGAGGCAGGCACCTGGCTCACAGATCGAGAATCTCTCCTATCCAACCATCAGAAAGTTTGTGGAACTCACAGATAAATGAAATAATAAATGATATTATAACTGGTAGAGGCGTCGGCCATGACAGCCGAAGTTCCTGGTTCGATCCCAGGTCGCAGAATTTTTCCTTCCATTTTTCGATAGAAAAATCTTTACCTGATGCTTGGTAGGCTTATCTCCAGTTATAATATCATCTATTATTTCATTTATCTGTGAGTTCCACAAACTTTCTGATGGTTGGATAGGAGAGATTCTCGATCTGTGAGCCAGGTGCCTGCCTCCCATTGGGCTTTCAACCATGACAAATGCAGGGTCTGCAATTACCTTACCTGCATTGCAACACCTTGTAGAGTCCATGCCAAACCGCGTATGTTCTGTAATTACAGCCAAAGGAGGGTCAATACCATATTGAACGAATTAATTTCTAATTCATTGGCCGGTGTGTAGATCATAATGTAGATGTGTCTTTTGATGTTTTGGAATTTTATTATATTTTATTAAAGGGTTAGGGGTATAAAAGTTAAGGTAATATATTAATTAACCTGCAGTTTATTATGCAAGCGTGTGACAATTTCTGACGACATTGTTTGTCCAATTGCTAAAACTGAGAAACAATAGCAAATCCCGAGACTAACGGCGTCATGAATTTTAATTGAAATGTTTGTTAACAAGTGAGCCCTTTATAATCTGACAACTTTCTTCTTCTTCTTCTTCTTCTTCTTCTTCTTATTATTATTATTATTATTATTAATATTATTATATTATTACAAAACCTTTATTACAGGATAAAGATACATGTACATACAATTTTATATCTCCCTGAGGCATAGCCTGTACGGGAGGATACAGGTGAACAATGGGTTCAACTTAAACTAATATAAGTATTACTGTCAAAGCTTAATAAAGAAGAAGTACAAAAAGAGGACAAGGATTTTTGTATCAGCAACTGTTTTATTCATACTCTCGATTCATAGTGTACGAAAAAGCTTTCCAATTCTCTTTAATAACCGTGGAATCTTCTGATTTCTTTTCAAAAAATACTTTGCACAGCGAAAATTAATATTGAATGAGTTTATCACATGAATGGGCAAAAATTATTAAACATTCTCTTTTATGAATCGAACTGAACTGGTGAAGTTAAGTAAATATTTTACATGAAATTAAGTTCATTGCTCCGATATAAAGAATTCTCTTTTAACATGAGAGAATTTTCAGTTTAATTAAAAAGTTATTACAGGCTTGCCTTAGACTGTTCAAGGCACAGAGAACTCTTTGTGGTATCAGTGGCTCTTTAAATATAAAACATTTGCTTTAAAACAGGTCTTTTTATGAGGGTTACTCTTTTTTTTTTTTGAGTTTATCTTTAGAGAAGCACAAGTTTTTAAATGTCACCGAGTTTTTTAAAATGGTATTTATTTTATCTCTTCAACTTTAATAAAAATTCTTCATTAATTCTGACATTAAGTGAACCATAATGCACTTCATCCTCTGAAAAAAGATTTTCATCATAAAGTTATGGATAAATGTTTGAGTTTTGCATCTAAATTTTGCTGAACATCCTAATAAAAATGAGGAAAGAAAGATTCAAAAATTAATATTTATAAAGGAGTCAAAAATAAACTTACAGGTTTAAAGTTGAGAACTTTTACACCTTAAAGATTTTCTTTAACTCATTTTCTAATTCCCTTCTTTTTTTTCTAGAAGTTTGCTTCTTCGTTTAAAAATTTAATCAAAAATTAGAAATTTCTTCAAATATTTACATTGAAGTAGTGATTTAGCGTTTGATCTAAGAGCGTATTAAAATAATGTCTAGCTTCAGAAAAAAAAGATGTCTGCAGTTTTATCTGCTTTGTTTCTACACATATGTAGCGGAATAAGTTAAATGCATATTATGCAAATTAATATAATGTATGAGCTTATGGATGACTTTGTTTTGTCTAAACATTTACATAATTATTAGCATTTTAATTTTATTTGCGACGTCTTAAAAATCGAAAAATACGCGCATAACAAAAGTGCCTACATAGTCCAATTTGATTCCGCAACAGTTCGAAGACTTTAGGACATTTTCAATTGCTCAAGATTAAAGACAGTCTATTGTTGTCATTATAATCGCATCCTTACCGAGACTTATCAAGTTAAACCTTCAATTATCTTTTTGAAATATCGCTTAGTAAAAAATTATGATTTAGATAATCTGTTTAAAGCTGTATAATCAATCTTTCAGATGATACCAATTTTGTTTATCTAAAGTTGGAAAAGTAGCTCTCAAGGCTGATTAGATTTTTTTTGTTAGATAAATGTTTTAAAAGTGTCTAAGAAGTGCACCTGAAGAAGAAAGCCAGCTGAGCTTTGTCACCGTCCTAAATCTGGACACTCCCGAGAAAACGGCGACGCTATGCTTTTAAATTAGATATGGTTTTACCTGTGAGGGCGGAAATAAAAATCGAATATCTTAGAATCACAGGCAATAATCGTGCTCCTACCACGGGAGTGGATTCCTCTCTAATTAGCGTGGGCAATAACAATAGTCTACCTACAAAATCTCAGGATTTGATATTTCAATGATAGCACCTAGGTCTTCGGCTAGATTAAACATTGTTTAGTTAAAATGCTTCACATATTTTAATGAAATTTTTAATATTTTTATATTCTGATTGCAGAGTGTTTTCTTTACTGTAGTTTGTCAAGTTTCCTGAAAATGGTATTGCGAGGGAAAGCCAGTAAGTAAGTTACAAATGGATATAGAAATAAAACGAATATGGGTACTGATTTGAAAATTGCTTTTATTACTCCGCATAATCTCCCTATACATTAAGACACTTTACCCATCGTTTCATAAGCCTCTCAAAACCAGTAAGATAAAATTCTTTGGGTTGTTGTCTGAACCAGGCGGTGTGACTCTCTTTGTACAGCTTCATCGTCGGCCGAAAGATGATGTTTAAGATGACCGAACAAATGAAAGTCGTGAGGGAAAGTTCAGTATGCCCTCGTAATCCCAGAAGACTGTGAACATCCTCTTACTGCCAACAAGAGAACTGAGAAAGTTCAAGTGGAAAGTCCTCGAGCATCCTCCTAGCCTTGACCTTGCTCCAAGCGACTTCCAATTGTTCGTCCCTCTTAAACATCATCTTTCGGGTGAACACTTTCACTACGATGAAGCTGATTGGTCCTTTTAATCGAAGCGACGATAAAGCTGTACAAAGGAAATCACCAATTGGTTCGAACAACATCTCAAAGAATTTTATCTTACTGGTATTGAGGGGCTTGTGAAACGATGGGACAAGTGCCTCAATGTACAGGGAGATTATGTGTAGAAATAAAAGTAGTTTTCAAATCAGTATTCGTATTTGCTTCGTTACTATATCCAGTTGTAACTTTCTTACTGATTTCCTCCGTACTTCGAACCACACTGACATTACTTTTATACAAAATGACTTCAGTAAGAATTAATTCCAAAGTCAAGTTTTGATTCGAAGAATATCATTCCGAATGCACATTGTCGTTAAGCAATTAAAAACCAGTCAGACAATCTAGATTTACAAATGGTCATTCGGATCACGGGTTAAATTGTTGGCAATGCAAATAATAAGCATTATTATAAATTAAGTTATCTAAAATTAACATTTAATACCTCCAAAAATAGCTGTCACCAATTGTTCAAAATATTCTTCAAAACTCGCGCCATAACAGTAAGTTTAACTTCGCTCTGCTTCATTCCACTCGATTAGCCTCGCTTAGATTAATCCCTTCACTTCCTGGAGGCCTCGACGAACTTTTGAGATGGCTCGAATATATGCGGGTACCCTCGCTCGGGGAAAACATGTCTTACAGCTGCCGAGAGCAAAAAAGGAGCCACATTGAACATTTGTGAAAGTAACTCTGTTCTTTAAGTTTGGACAGAAAATAAATAAATATATACAGGGTGAGTCAAAAGTCTGTTACTCCCCATACAATTCCAAAACGAGTGTAGATACAACATATCTGTTGCAAGCAACATATAGGTAGTTAGGTAGGGGCTAAACAGTGGTGATGTCAAATTTGACCTTTGACCTCGAATATTGCACCTTGCAATTTGTCACTTTGTAACCGTTACAGGTAGAGAAAAATTTCCAATTTTACAGTTGTAGAGCTCAAAACGCTGATTTTAAGAAAAATAGAGATTAAAAATAAGCGTAAAAATAAACCAACGACAATAAAATGAAATTTCTGTGCTCATGGTGTATGCCACTGTACCAGCATCAGTAAATGATTTGAAACAACGAATTCAGCAGGCTTGTACAGACATAACACCCGTCATAAAGTTAAATGTGATGGGTTCTGTCAAATACCGTGCACAGTTATGCATTGCTGTAGAAGGACACCACATTAAGCACTTCATTCATTGATGTGAATGCCCAACAGGTTTTATTTATACAGGCTAACTTCCTGCTCCCCCCCCCCCACCTGACAGATTTTGGACCACACTGTACACTCATTTGCATATCTTCTATCACTTCCTTTTATGGCAACATAAAAACGGCAAGAATTTTTGTGGTTACCTAGTAGAATTATGACTAATCAACAGGTCGTTGTATTGTTGTTTCTAGCATGAGAAATGGAGGCCTTACAATACACAATAATAAGCTTAACAGTGGAGAAAATACTCCCTTAATTTCGTAATTAGAACGTAGAAAAGAAAAATAAAATAATCATTGACATAAACTTACAAGAAAGATTATTTTCACTCGCGATCTGACAGCTCGGTGAAGGCTTCGCTGCAGTACAGCGAAGAACAAAGTTCCGGGGATTGGGCTTCTCCGCTTAACGCTTTGACTGTGCGTGAAGCTATTCGAATGTTTTTCTTTTTAGCAGTAGGCATAACATTCATGGTCGCACTGGTGAGATGACCATAACACTTTCGTGTTCTTTTCTGTTCTTCATGACACACATCTTACGCATTATACCTTTTTTTTTCAGCAAACCAATAAAAATTCATTTCCAACATGTGCGTTCCAATTCCAAATATTATAATCCAATGACGAGTATCGAAGCATTCAGTTCCACAGAAAAACATGTCGCGCATTCCAAATAAACTGACTGGCTAACACGCTTCGAATTTCGACTGCACTTTGATGTTGCCAAAGCTCTATAGTTATAAGTAGCGAAATTAAAAGCTGAAAGCAAAATTTTTGATCATCAAGTTAAAGAAGTTTATGATGAATTAAGTGTGTCAATGGCGTCGAAATTTAATTAGGGGAAGGCGAAAACAAAAGTCGAGGACAAAAGGGAAATTTTTAAATCATCCCCTCCCAGCTCTGCTCAGATTCCTAGTAATTCCCACCTTTTCACAAAACCGAAGGATTTTTGGAATGTCGACGCTTGGCGATTGACGAAGAGCCTGATGATGAAGCTTCCTGAGTAAGCTGAAGTGAGGAAATTAGCCTGAATTAGCCTGGGAGTAATTCGAAAATTAGCCTAATCTAAGCAGAGGTAAAGTGATTGATTAGTTCTTAATTCAGAAGTGACTACTACCTTGCCGAATGACTCGTATAAAGTTGAAATGTCATTTAAATGCCAAATTATCATCTAAACTAACATAATGTCACAGGAAAAGTCAATATTTATAAAGATAGTTTCATTATTGTTTTCCGAAAATATTAATAATTATTATTTTCCTAGACTTGCAACGGATCTTTGATAATAGTCGAATTCTTAATTATTTCATCAGCAGGAATTACCTTTCCAAGAAAATGAGATCCCCCGCTAGAATCAAGCGAAAATATCACTTTATCTGGCTTGGAGTTAATAGCTTGATGCTCTTCTTGTATTTTACTAACAGAATTTATAAAGTCTTTAACTACAGCAATGAGGTCTCTAACAGCAAGAAGTATTTGATTGAAATTGCACAACTTATCTTCAGAATTAGTAGGATGGCTTGAATTAAAACTGAGCTCCGACTCGGAATCAATCGGGTCAGCCAACGACGCGGCGTACACGCATTTGTCTCCAGTGCAGCGCCATGAAGCTTTGACCATTTGAATTTCTTTCTTCGATACATTCACGCATTTTGCATGAAAAAGGAGCTTACAGCTACCCGTACAGGCGATATACGATTGCCGACCATGTATCGAGGAGTTGCATGATGTGCAGAAGCCTATCGTGCCCTGATTGCCTGTCTTACCCATTAACGCGGAGCATACGGAGCACACGTCCAACCCTGAGGACACCTGGTGAATAAATATCCATGCATCCACCCATCCACTATTAATAATTTCAAGTGCTGTCTGTCGGTCCCCTTTATAGACTCGGTTCCTGTGAGAGTTACATCTAAATCACCTTTTAGTGCATTATTTTGGCCGTGTAGGAGACGCTGAGTTGGGAAAGGGGGGGGGGGGCTTAGTTCCACTTTTGTAGTTTAATTACTTTAAATATTTTTCTTTAAAAAGTAATTTTATTTTTAATTTTTCACCATTTTTCAACAATTTTTTATGCAGTGCAGATATTTAAATTAATTTTTCTCTCATTGAACAAAAAGTTTTGTCCCAATGCTCTTTTTACCCGTTTTTAAAACTGACCTTAACATTACTAATTTTTTATTATGAAGCATAGAACAGTTTTGTATACTTATTAAATTATGAAAAAATATTCAACCAATCAATCAATTTTTATTTTTCCGTTTTTAAAACGGGCGTTAATACTAGTCTTAATCTATGATATGAAGAAAATCATGGTCTTCTAAAAACTACCAAGCCTGAACCGAAGCCGACGTGTTCTATACAAAGCACAGTCTATAGATATGCAGGGTCTTTATAATTAAAGTTACATTTTGACATGGCCATAAAAAAAACCTACTGGACCAAAAGCTATAATATTTGGTAATATTATACAAGAGGGCATGGGAAGTTCATACCCACCAAAAAAAAAATTAGTTCAAAAGGTCACCAGCAGCATGGAATGGCGCTCTATGCAATATTCGTATACGAAATTAGATACGAAGACACAGCTTAACAAGTCTTTAATCGTTACTAAAATTAGTTACATGACTAAAATTATTTTTAGTAACGATTAAAGACTTGTTAACCTGTGTCTTCGTGTGTAATTTCGTATACGAATATTGCATAGAGTGCCATTCCATGCTGGTGGTGACCTTTTGAACTAATTTTTTTTTTGGTGGGTATGAACTTCCTATGCCCTCTTGTATAATATTACCAAGTATTGTAGCTTTTGGTCCAGTAGGTTTATTTTTATGGCCATGTCATAATGTAACTTTAATTATAAAGACCCTGTATATGGTCATCGATTATCCATTGTTTCTAGAAGCTGAGGAAAACAGATCGCGCCAGGTATCGCAGAGGACGCACTAGGGCTAGAGATACGACAACTAATCATATTGGCGCCATTTTGTGCTAAACACACTAATGAATTACTTTATATGACGGCTTGGCCGTTCGGTCAATTGAGACAATTTTTTTTCCTACTTTTCATACATTTTAAAATTTTAATATTACTTTTTTTAAATAGTTCTTTCCTTGAAATAATGTAATTTTTTTAAATTATATTGTGGCGCTAACGCAATTTTTAAGGGGAGCACACAAATACCTTCCACATATTTCGATGGGCTTAAACATACAGGTTGGGGGTCATCTAAAAGTAACGCGTGTGAAAGGGTTTAGGTCAACACGCATTCGTTTTTTAAAAAGGCGATATCAAAAGAAAACCTAAAAAGAGCGACGTCAAGGACTGCAGCTTATATCAGCTCCTCCCTCTTCCCTGCTTATACATCTAAAGAATTTGCACTAATTTCCCCGGAATTGGTTAAGGTACTTCCTACGGTAGCGAAACTTGCGGGTTCAAGTCTATCCCCTTACGTGCCTGTCTTTTTTCTTCAGTTGTTATAAGCGCCAAAAATAAAAAAAATGATTTTACCTGAAGTTTTATTGTTACAATACTCATTTCCAAAAAAGTTGGGACAGTGCAAAATATATAGAAAAAACAAAAAGGGATGATGTAACAAAACTTTCTCGCGAATACCAAATAGCAGATACGTTTATGAAATGACATAAATATACTGTGTGCACCAAAACATTTTGTATCGTGGCCGGGACGTTCATTTTGAATGGGGGTGTTGCAACACGTTCCAAAATAGTAGGGATATACGTTGTAGAAAGCGCCGTTAGTAGTGGAACCTTCCGAATTGTTTGGGAATAATCTAGAATGATGACGTCGTACTACATTCCGTATAAATAACAGTTGCCATCCGTCGTTCAGGTAACTTATTCAGAACGATGGGTCGAGGCAAGCCAGTTAGCGAAGATCTTGGTGTTCGAATCATTCAAGAATTCACAAACAACGTTTCTCAGCGTGCAATAGCCAGAAGATTTAACCTGTCATCATATACAGTACATATTATCAAGCGCTACCGAGATAGTGGTGAGATCACAGTTCGGAAAGGCCAAGGTAGAAAACCTATTCTGAATGCTCGAGCTCTTCGGATCTTCCGACGTCACTGCGTCACGCATAGGAATGCTGCGATTACGGACATAGCCACGTGGGCCCGCGATTTCTTCGGGAAGCCATTATCGTTGAATACTGTACGCCGGTGCATCCATAAATGCAAACTTAAGTTATACTGTGCACAACGGAAGCCATACATCAACAAACGACAGCAATGTCGCCGTCTGATATGGGCTCGAGCCCATCGCAATTGGTCCCAAGCACGCTGGAAGAACATATTGTGGTCCGATGAATCAACCTTTACGATTGTTTACGGAAATAATGGACGCCGTACACTCCGGACCAAAGACGAAAAGGATATTCCCGCGTGCTACAGGCGTTCGATACAGAAACCATCGTCTGTCATGGTCTGGGGCTGTATTAGTGGCCATGGAATGGGAGACTTGCACATCTGCAATGGCACCGTCAATGCTGAAGCGTATATACAGATCCTGGAACAAGCTATGGTGCCATCTAAGAGGCGCCTGTTTGGACGACGTCAGTGTATATTTCAACAAGACAACGCCAGACCGCATGCAGCGCGCATAACTTCTGCATGGCTACGTCGGCAGCGCATTCGTATGTTGGATTGGCCCCCTTGCAGCCCGGATCTGTCGCCTATAGAAAACGTTTGGCGTATTATTAAACGAAAACTACGACAGCGACGACTCCGGACAGTTGAACAGCTGAAAACCTATATCCAACAGGAATGGGACAGAATTCCGGTTACGGTGTTAGAAAGATTGGTGTCATCGATGCCCAGAAGATTACAGTGTGTCATCAAGAGGAGAGGTGACGCCACACCGTGGTAAACGCTGTGCTGTCCCAACTTTTTTGGGAGTATGTTGCACGTGCCAAAGAGGAAAACCACCTGTATCTTTCTTTAAGCATATAAGATATGTGATCCCATGCCTAATTTATCGTTTATGTATTGTAATGAGTTGAAATAAACGGCAATACAATAATCCAAACAAATGTGTTGGAGTTCTTCTTATATGTTGCACTGTCCCAACTTTTTTGGAAATGAGTATTGTAGAAATAGCTTTTTATTCATTTTTAAGTACGAGATTGAGAGGAAAAAGGGGGGGGAGATTTTATTTCGATAAGTACTTTTTTCCCCCTTCAATTCTTAACAGAGCTTAAATCTATGCAATAAGCTCCTCTGATATCTGAATCAGCTGGCCACCCATTGTTTAAATACGTGATCGAGCATCCCGTACCAACCAAAGCCCCCCCCCCCCCCCCCGGCCAATATGGGGGTATAAGGATTGAATTTCGACATTTTGCATCAGGAACTCTATGTTCATTTTGACCCACAGAACAGTGCTAGATATTTTTGATTCACCACTTTGGTATTACCAAAAAGTCTGGTAACATGGCAGATATCTCAAAGCTTCCAGGTAGGCGAGATCTGATGAGTGTGATATATAGGTACTATAGGGGTGGGGAATTCATTGCCGCACATAAATTTGACATTGACCTCCAGATTTAAGGTCATCCATTTGCTAACCCGAAAACTATTAAAGATAGAGAAAGATTTCCGATTGCTACCTTGTAGAGCAACACCACATTAGTCTAAAAACAATTTTTAATCGCACCCTTCCCCTTGAAAGATTTTGATAAAATGAGTGAGAAAGAGTCATTTACTGTGATTTAAATCAACCTAATTAATTTAATGTTTAATTATTGATGTGGGTTTTTCTGTTGTTTATGATTTATTTCATTGTTGATATTGGTTGTTGCTTATTTATTGTTTAGTTGATAATTTATGTTTGTGGTAAATTATTTGGGTCTAATATTATTGATGCAGTTTTTTTTTAGTAATCTTTTTTGTAACTTTTTATATAGATGTAATTTTTAATTTTTGCCAATCAGAAATGTGATTGTATGAACTGCAGTGATTTGCTAAATTATTATTATTATTTTTCCAATCTTATTGATCTCTCATATTCTTTTACTCTGATTAACAAGTGTCTCATGGTTTGGCCATTGTATTTGAAATGACAAGCTTTGCATGGAATTTGATATACTAGATTACTTTTTTTCAACATTTATTCATTGTTTTTTTTATGAAGGAATTGAAATCATTGATTGTTTTAATTGTTATTGGTCTGTCGTTGTATGTTTTATTGATTAAAGATTTTTTAATGTTGGCTGGTCATTTAGGGATTATTTTCTTGTTTGTATATCTTTCTGTGATTTTTTTATATTTTCTAAATAATTTTCTGTGATATGATTTTATGTTTACTGAATCTATTGTTTGTGTAAATTGTAGAGGTTGGTTATTCTTATCTGTGAAACTTTCGATAAGTCATTTTTCAATGACAATGATATCTTTAGGATATTAATTATTTTGTAATTTTACTTTTCATTTCTCTAATAATTGTGGTATATACTGTGGAGATGGTAATAATGTTATTCTGTTATAGTTTGTTTGATTGTATTGAATTTTTGCCAATTTGGTTGATAAGATTGGAAATGTGGAATACTGTATTGTTTCCTGCTGTTGTTTTTCAAATGGATTTAATTAAACTATGACTTTAGACACATTTTAATCCCATTTAACCAATTTAATGATATACAGTTGTACTTATGATCGATTTATTGTATTTCAGGTATCCCGTACATCCGACCGATGCCCAATGTAACGGTGGTCGCCGGACACGACGTGACGATCCCATGTCGAGTGGCTGGTCACCCGATTCGATCTATCACGTGGGAACGAGGTTGGTTAGTATGGACACACAATGACAACTTATTTTTCCTCATTTCCTTATTTATCAAATGAAACATGTAAGTTAAATTTATTTGAATTAATTATTGTCTGCTGTAAGTTTCTCGTCCTTGCACAATTGGATTTAATTTTGTAGTTGGTGAAACTATGAAATATTTTATCCGTATAGCAATCAAATGGCTTCATATTAGAATTTAATTCCATGAAGTAATTTTAATTCGTTATAATTCCCAAAAATAATCTTTTAATTAATAACTGTCAATTTGCTACGTTTTGTGCATCCTGTTTCAACCTTTGATTAAAATATCAATCAAATTTGAAGGGAAATAACCAAAGAAGTGAGTTGGGTTTAATGTATTATTATTAAAGGGTGTTTCAAAATTAAAAAAAAAATTATTGCACATTTTAATTACAGTTGTCACCGACAAAAGGCGCAGCGCCTCAAACGCTGCGAGATTGCAAACATTCCAAGGCCTCCTATATTCATCAGGTCAGATCATTGAAAAAAACATGGCGACGATTGTAGGCTTGCTTGAGCATTGAAGTATAGTGGCTAGGAGCGTCTGAAGCAAGCGAACACTACATTTAACATATTATAGAGCTTTATTAAATAATTAGTTTATTAAATTTTACAGATTCCTAACTTCATAATATGTGCTTTCGAATTTTTTTTTTTATAAAAACGGTGCTTTTTCTGTTCCTCCATAGATGGTGCTACTTTGAAAAAAATATTACTTTATTTATTTGCACATATATTGACAGTATTTTGATTGAAACATAAAGCCAATTAAATAACAAAGATGATTTTGTTAGAAGATTAAAGCAGATTTGTGAAATGATTCTTCTATTTCAACTTATTTTACACAGATAAGTTTGCCTCCAATTGTCGCCATTTTTTTTTCGTTGAGCTGGCCTAGTGATTATAGAAGGCTTTGATCTATCTCAATAGCCACCAAAGTCTCCAGACATTACACCATATGACTTTTGGTTATGGGGCTATTTGAAATCACAGATGTAAAGAGTTCGAGCAACTCGTGTGAAGAGGTGAAATCTGACAGCCTTCACATTGAACATTTGTAATCCTAGCTACAAACCACTGAAGCACCACCTGTTGGTGACAAATGTAACTTTTCTGGTAATAAAATTTTTCGTTTTTTTATGTACCATGTTTTTCTATGCATTTCTATGAAAACCGCATCGATTTGAATTATTGAATTTACTTTTTCTGAGGGTTTTGGATCACCTGTACTTATTTTCATTGGATGCTGAGTGCATTTCATTTTGAAATGAAACAATTTAGTTGATTCGTATGATTCATACATTAAACTGCTCCAAGTTTTACAGAATAAAACTTTAAGGTTTATTACTTTAACTGGCTTTCTTGAATCTGCTAAACCTCTGTACAAAATGTTACATATAAGAAATATTAGAGATCAGTATGCTCAAAGATTAAACTGGTTTTCATACAGAATAATTTCACAGAATCCACTGAGTTACAATTACCAACTAAGTTTAAGGAAAGTGGTAATATTACTCTTCCTGTAATCCATAATAACTATGGTCTTAGATCTCTTCAAACTGAACTTATAAAAACTTTTAATTCATTACATGTTTACATTAAGATTTCGCTGTATGGTAATAAAACAAAACTTATGATAAAACATTAGCCCTCTTTTTGTACTTTTTCTTTGTTAAGTTTTGACTGTTATATTTATATTAGATTAAACATAAAGTTGTACACATTGATAACCTGTATCCTCCCCTACAGGTTATGCCTATATCCTCCCGTACTTGTTGTATTTTAATACCGTAATAAGTTTTTGTAATAATAATAATAATAATAATAATAATAATAATAATAATAATAGACTGAGAACAATTTAAATATAAAAGAACAATTTTAACATAATCATGTTCTAGTTAAAAACGTATCTAATTCTAAATTTCTTTAAAATAATTGATATACAGGGTGAAAATTAATTCCACTGCCAAACTAGGAGAGGTAAAGTCCGGTCGACTTTAACCCCGACCGCGTATTGTGCTCTGTGATTGGTCGCTGTAATCACGTGATTGGGGCATTTAACAACGCGCCGTGATACCAAAAATTTGAACCCTCCCCGATATATCGATGTCTATCTTGATATATCGGCACGGGAGTTATTTTGTAAACAGCTGGTTTGATATCCTTTTCACACAACCTCTCGTCAGCAGAACAACTTCGCCTGTATTATTTTAATATTAAACTATAAATTTATAAATTAAAAAAAACTGAAAAAAACTAAAATATTTAAAACATATGAAAAAACGATTTAAGAAGCAGCAAACAGATGCTCGCAGGAAGTGTGAATGAATCCAGTGCGCTTGTGCAAAATTAATTTAATGAAATAAATGTAATTACAAGCATTTTCGTGAATGCAATACGCCATTGATTTCATTGTAATAGCAATTGGTTTGTTTGAAAGAACAATACAATTACTTTCTCATAGTTTACTGAGGAACTACATAATGATGCAACGAGAACGCGGATTTTGCAGGTGACGTCAGAACCGAACAATCACAGAGCACAATACGAGGTCGGGGGTTAAAGTCGACCGGACTTTAGTAGGGATAGTCGAAACAAACAACTTTTCTTTATACAAGTTTTGCGAGAAAAATTTATTTACCAACGCAGAACAGTTACAGCAGAACTCCAAGACATGTGAGAACAGGAGATACGGCAACGGTTTGCAGAGGATCCCTCGACAAGCACCCGTGCATTCGCACTTGCTGTGAGGACCAGTCAAATAATTGTCTGGAACGTCATGCATGACAATGGGCAACATCCATACCACGAACAGACTGTGCAGGCTTTGCGATCCAACGACTACCAACTACGTGTGCACTTTTTCGACTGGTATCTTCGGAATGTTGCCGTCAATCTCGCGTTTGGTGAACTTGTTTTGTATTCTGATGAAGCACAATTCACCAAGGATGGTCTCTTCAATTGCCACAACCGCCATGTGTGAAACGACACGAACACTTGAACAACTGCTGTAACTATTCTGTGTTGGTAAATAAATTTTTCTCGCAAAACTGGTATAAAGAAAAGTTGTTTGTTCCGACTAGCCCTACTACCTCTCCAATTTGGCAGTGGAATTAATTTTCACCCTGTAGATAACTACACGCATTCTTATCAGTTTCATTTTCATATTATGTTTTTGTTTAAGAACAATTTTTAAAAATTGGTTTAAGTTATTTTTTTCATTCTTAAATTTAATAATTATTATTCACGTAAAATGATCAAGTACAGGAAAAAAAAATCCCGTTGAAAGTTGAAATGCTGAAGTAATGGAAATCATATGTCATGAATATGGTAAAAGGAAAAACATTTTTCAGTCTTCTTTTCCCTTTTCCCCTTAAAAAGTGAAGCCGTAAAAAGAAAAATCATTTATGGTGCTTCCATTTATAGAAAATAGGTTCCGACGCCAGAAAAAATGAAAAAAAAAAAAAGAATGGAGGTAAAAACACAAAAAATTCCGACTTATAAATGGATGCAAGGTTTAGGAATATTTAAATCGAGAACGAAGAAGGTGCCTCGTTTATTTTTGGGAAGAGAAGAAAAAAAAAGAGAAAATGGATAGATAGAGATGGAGGCCAAAGAGAGCAAACACAGTCTCACCCACTCCCGCTGCAAACGTTTTCTTTTCTCAACCATCAAGCCTTATGAACGGCTTTAGGTTCGAGGCGAGCGCAGAATGTTTGGGTAAAAATTTCCACAAGAACCTCTGCACCGACTTTGGCGGGGAAGAAAAGAGGATTTGGGGAGGAAACAATCAGAATCAAGCGCCGCTGTCGTGTGCCGTCAATCGGTGGGCCGAGATGAGATGGTGCCGAAAGAGAGAGAAGGAACGCGTCGAAACCTCTTTCTACCTTAGGGGAAGCAGTCAGGATAAAGAGCGGAACAAACATGAAAGCTGTTTATTCTGGAGCGATAATTGCTATAACAATATGCCACAAATCAGCTGGTGTTCAGTAATATCGCAAAAAATTTCTAAAGCTCCCCTTTACTTTCTCCTTAGCTCGGCTTCCTCGTTTTATTGTCAACATTGTCTGAATGTTTAAGTTTATATTAATGCTGAAGTCACATTAAAAATGTATTAATAATATACTGTCTTTAAATAATTTCTTAAATACGAGGAGCTAATTTCATCATCGAATGTAGACGTCCGTCAACGTGTAATAAAGTAAGTAGCTCTACTATAAATAATTCACAAAGTGTCTAGTTTCTCAATTAAGAAATAAACGTGAGTGTCTCGGTATCCAGTCACTCTAATTATATAAAAGAAGGAAAATAAATGTCCGTGTCTATCGCAGACTGTCATGCCAAAGCAATGAGACACCTAACAATGAGACGGTTGTCATGACTACAAAGACGTGTTTACGTCGCTTTTTAAGTGAATCCAGAATTGTACGTAGCGTTATCAGGAGGAAAGTTCTTTCGGCAATATGAAGTTTTTCACAAAGAAGAATGGGCAAGGAAGATTTATCGCGTAAATTATAGTTTTCCCCCAAATTTTCAAATAGATTTTAAGAAGACGGCTGCTCACAAAATATAAACGAAGCATTATTAAAGCGGTTAGATAATACAGACAACGTTGAGCGGGATTTACTTACTGTAGGCCTAACTTATAAGATTACAAAATACTGTTTTATAAAAACTGAAGGTGTATACTAAAGCATCCAGGAAATACACACAATTGAGCCACATTATTAGGACCACCATTTAGTATCCAAACAAGCCGAAATTAATTGCCCCTGAGGAGGGTATAGGAAAATAGCGGAAGCCCTGAGTTTATCTAATTTTTATCCGCATTTTATCCTCAATGATTTTGCCGAACGTAATAGTTAAAAAAAGTAGAAATGCTATATTTTCTTTTGTTCTCCATCATTTCCGATTGAATGACATATTATATGCCATAAGTGGCCATTTGAAAACGTTAATAGTTCTAAAGATCATGTGATCGCTAACCCCACAACTCCGACCCCACTGAGACAAATTGAGCTAAACTTCATAATAATTTAGATATTGCCTTGAGAAATCTGCATTCCGAATTTCACTCTTTGAAATTTACCTACGTAGACCATAACTCCGACCCTAGTGGGTCCATCAAAATGAAATTAAATAGTGAAGGACATGCCTATCGAGCTATATTTCGAATTTCAACCTTCTAAGTCAAAATATGTAGACTATATGAAGAAGACAGGCGGACATGGTAAAACCAATACGTAGCTTCTTATAACCGCTACTTATAACCACAATGCAGCACGAACTGCAGCTAACAAAGTAATAGATAAGTAAACATCTACGAAATCCATTGTGGGTCTAGTGTTGCTAAGGATATTTAAGAATGGAACTAGATACAGCAATACGGTATACTTTTATTAAAGCCGACGCGTTTCGATATTACATCATCTTCATAGGCAAAGGCATACAAATACTAGGTAGGATAATACAACAACGAGGTACAAGCCTTCCAGTCAAGGGCGAGGAATCTAGAATTGTTCGGTATTTGACCAACAGATGGCATCGTCAGGTTACAGACATCAGTTTATAAGATGCTGGATTATCTATCGGCTTACAAATATTGAATGTGCCTTCCGTCATTCAGCAAACACAGCCGTCAGACGACACACCGCACCATTCACTGCATTAAGCAATATTTCTCACGGTTTGGCAGACACATGTCATGTTACCGGATGGAATCTTTCAATGTTGCCAATGATGTGGGTTGGTCGCGGTACACTTTTGACTTCAAGTATCCCTATAATCAAAAGTCACAAGGCGTCAAACCGGGCTATCTGGGTGGTCATGCATGCGGAAAGTATCGACTGAGGACACGAATGTTGAGCGGAGCAGTCGTTGACTAGGCGCACCAATAATATACTATCTTGCATAAAGGTGAATGTATGCAATGCTTGTCGCGCATACAATTCTGGAATGATGATGGTCCATAGCGCACACCAGTAACGGTAACGGTTTTTAGAACAATCCCTGTGATTTCCTCGAAGAAAAATGAACCGATTATGAAATCTGCACTGAATATACGCCAGACTGTAACTTTAAGCTAATGTACGGGTTGTTCAACAAATGCATATGGGTTTTCAATACTCCACAACACGGCAATTGTGTGTGTTAACACTGCCAGAAAGTGTGAAAGGCGCTTCATCGGTCCAGAGCACACTGAAAAACCAGTCGAGCTGCTGCTCTACTTTATTGAATATCCAATTAGTGAAATCTTGGCCAGCGATAAAGTCGTCAGGCGTCAGTTCATGATTATGTTGCAATTTGTACAGAAATCGTCTAAGGATAATTCGGAGTGATCGTCCTACACTACTGTAGGAAATGCCAATCCGTCGGGACACTTCTTGCGCACTGCATTTCCTATGGTGGATGGTGAGGGCTGGCCACTTCTTGAACGTGCAGCCAAAGAACCCGGGGCTTCAAATCGTCGTAAATGATACTATAGCAAAATGAAACTAAATACTAAATTAGCCATAAATGTTCATGAATAATGTCTAATATGGGTTTTATGTCAAAATTAAGTTGATTGTTGAGATATAGTTGTAAGGAGTGGATCTGTCTCTATAAATTTCAATGGCTTCCTGTAAGTTTATTTTCTTTGCATTTTCTGAGACTTCTAAAATAGTCTCATCGTTCATAGTTTTATCGATTGTGCCAAAACTGTGTTTATTCTGTGTAAGATGTCGGGCGGAGGGCGATTTATCGTCCCCGTATATTAGCGATCTTCTATGTTCCTTGTATCGATCTCTAGAAGTGCGTTTTGTCATTCTGACATAGCAGCATTGGCAGTCCTTGCAGGTGAGTTTGTACACGCCGCTGGCATCGTAATTTAGTTCATTGTTGTTTCTCTGAGTGTTTAGGTATCGTCCTCATTTATTCCTGGGGATAAACGCGATGTTCAAGCCAAGATTACGGAATAAATAAACAGTGAAATGACTGAGTGGGAGAGAATGAATAAGATGCTGGGGTAATAGGTCCGACACCTGATGAAGATCCATGGAGCGAACCTGGTGATCGAGGTGATTCTAAAGATGCTCGATTGGAGTTGCGTTTGGGGATTTAATGGGCTCTGGCAAACATTCTTGGACAATTCTGGTCGTATGACATTTCTCATTATCTTGCTGGAATATCACATCCGCCCCAAGATTGTACTGTTAAAACGTAGATGTACGAGGGTAGCCCAGAAAGTAAAGCACCACAATTTTTTTCTCCATCCCCAACAATGGTGCGAATGCAAAACTTGAGGCATGCATTCATTGAAGTTTTTTCGGAGTGCGCGCGCAAAGTTTCCGTTTCTTCCGACAGATAGCGTACGTGCAGCAATGGAACAACATGGCGTCTGTAAGTGATGTACGTTATAAGCAGCGTGTCGTCATTGAATTTCTCACTGCGGAGAAAGAAACTGTTGGAAACATTCACAAACGTTTATGTGCAGTTTATGGAGCATCAGCAATCGACACAAGTACGGTTAGTCGCTGGGCACAGAGGGTGGATCCATCAGAAAGCGGTTCGGCGGAGCTCCAAGATTTGCCCCGGTACGGGCGGCCATCCTCGGCTGTCACACCTGACAAGATGCAGCGTGCTGATGCGCTCATTCATCAGGACCGACGCAGAACGACTCGGCAATTGGCGCTAGAGCTGTCAACCAGCTAAGGAAAAAGTGTGGTTGGAATCATCCGTGCTCTTGATTACACAAAAACGTGTTCACGATGGGTTCCGCGCTGTCTTACGGAGTAACACAAAGCTCTGAGAAAAAACATTTCTTCTGAGTTGTTGCAACGTTTTGAATCTGAGGGGGAAGCCTTCTTGTCCCGGATTGTGACAGCTGATGAAACCTGGGTGCACCATTTTGAGGCGAAAACAAAACGACAATCGATGGAATGGCGTCATCCGCACTCTCCACAGAAGGAAAAATTCAAAGCAACTGCTTCTGCTGGTAAGGTCATGATCACTGTGTTGTGGGACTGTGATGGTGTCATACTCATTGATGTGATGCCGAGAGGCAGCACCATTAATTCTGAGGCATATGTGAACACCTTAACCAAACTCAAAAAGCGCTTCCAGCGACTTGGACGCCATAACAACCCAGCTGATTGTTTGCTTCAACACGATAACGCTCGCCCTCACACCATTTTGAGGACGTCGAAACACATCACGAAACAGGGTTACCCTATCCCCCCTACAGCCCTGACCTAGCACCCTCAGACTTTCACTTGTTTGGGCCATTGAAGAATGCCGTTCGTGAAAGACATTTTGAGGATGACGAAGAGGTGATTCGCACAGTGAAGATATGGCTGCGTGAACAGAACAAGGACTGGTACCGACAGGGCATACACGCCCTTGTGTCTCGCTGGAGGAAGGCCATAGAACGGGGACGGAGATTATGTGGAAAAATAGGAAGTGTAGAAGAAACGTCATTTTTTCGCGTGTATACATTTCATTGAGTTCAATAAATAATTGTTGAAGAAAAAAACTGTGGTGCGTTACTGTCTGGGCTACCCTCGTATATCTGTTCCGCAACGATTGATAAATAACCAAATAGGGTGAGAGTGTCCTTTAGAGGTATGAGTAGATCCAGGTTGTGATCTTACCCATAGCAACAACGGTTAGCATGTATTCAGAATATAGAGAGTTGAGGCAGTTAAAAATGAACGATTTTGGCCTTCTTACTCGATTCCTCGATACGATATCATGCGTGATATTTGCACGCACCTTAAAGCATGTTCACTGTAGAAGACGTTTACGCATTCACTGATAAGGTTAAGTCTGAAAATGGTGACGAAATTGAACACGTTTTAGAAAGGGTACATATGCGCCTTTTCCGAATAATTAGAAAGTGCAAGAAGCAAGGTCTCGTCGTAAGTAAAGGTAGTATTAATAATGTTATTTGAAGGAACAAACAGTTTTTACCTCCTGATAGGGGTCGTAGTGAAATATGAGCCAGAAATAAAACCCAGTCTACCCACAACACAGCCAAGGTGAAGAGAATTTGAGCTATGGGGTCCTTAGAAAACCCATCTACACGGCGCCACATGCCCAAGATAATGAAAAGGTTGAAAGAAGTGTCGGATTCATCATTCGTGAAAACTAAAACTGCAGTGTAGGCATACGTTTCGGGTTTTCATCGTCTGATAGGACGGCACATCCGCAAATGCTTCACGCCAGAAAATGCTTTGCAAAAGTTTGTTACAATGGAAACTGCGATGTCGGGCCATTGTTAACAGGGGATATTACATGAACACAACAGATAGTGAAGGAACGCAACGTCGAAGAGAAGTCGAAGGTCAAAATCGATCAACTTTAACTGCCTCAGCCTTCTCTACAGTCATTTCACCTTTTATTCCCATCAAGCGAGATCGGAACACATCTTTGTTCTTTGGCTATGCGCTGAAGGCAGAGTAAGAGGTAGTCGGAACGGCTTCAGGTGCGAAAAGAGATGAAAATTGCTAAGTACAATTGGCCACAAATTCAACAGCGATGACGGGCTATAAAAGATGCTCTCACTACGTTGTGGACATTATAAGCGGCAATTTTTTATGAAGAGGGATACAAAAAATCGTGCCCCGTATGATAAGTGCCTTCAAAATGGTGGGAGCTATGTAGAAAAATAGTTCAAGGTATTGGGGTATTTTTGTAATAATTTTTTTTCTCAGTGTGGACTTGCTTTTTTTGTACCGTCAAACGGAACTTACTTTCTGAACGTAGCTCCTAATTCACAGCTACTGATCTTATCCTCATTCTTCATCGACAGCAATTTGTTTCTTTTCAACGTAAGCGGCAACGCATTACAGACACTTTAAGAAAAAATTCCATAGGTTTTAATGAAAAGAAACTGTCGGCTCATGCCTGAACTTTTCAGTAGAATTACTGTTATTACGTTTGCATACAACCCTGAACACAGCAAATGATTAGCACTCCTCATTTGCGCACCTGTTTTTGATATTTTTAAATTAGATATTAAGAAGCCTAGAAAGTGAGTTAATTTTGAAGAAGCAAGCACTTAATTTAATTTCATTCCTCAATGATACCTTAGAAATTCTACATCTGTTTGAGAAGCCATAGAGACGTTGTATAAAATGTGAAGGTCACCATTTCGAAGATGGAAACCCACACCAAACCTCCTCATGACTCGGATCCGATAGTGATCTCAGTCCACGAACTTTCGAAACAGCCCTTTTAGATGAACGTGAATTGGTTGTGTATATTGAAGACACAGGTTCAAAAGAGGGGTCAATTACGTTTTATGACATTGTTCCGCCGCCACCTTTGTATTAAACGGAAGGCGTACAAGGTTGCACTGTTCGTAGCTACCGCGATTTTCTAATTTAAAAGTAGTCATATAATAAGTTGTTGAATCTACCTCTCTTGATATGATTCTCTTCTTTCATATACAAATGAAAGCGATGACCATGCAAATGTTGTGGCCTATAATCTGGACATTATTCCTACCGTGTTTGGCACACGTACTATATTTACTCTCTAGGTGGTTAAATGGGGAAAGTTTTGATTACACTGGTGTCCATAAAGGATTTGCAGAATGAAACCCTTCCGCATTCGATGAGCATCAAACTTGGTAAGATTATGTAAGCACAATTCAATCATTAAACACAAAGGTGGCAGCACCGCTGCGGACGGAACAATTTAAAAAGTGCAAGGACACCCTTGACACAAAAACTTGGAGCAACCCCCTCCCTCTGAAGTTGTAAACTGTAGGCGACATTTAGTACGTCGTGTGGTCCCCCGCACAGAAACACACGCAGCACAACGTGCTGGCATGCTCAAAACCAGGGCATCTAACAATGGTTCGGGGAAGGCAAAGATGTTCGCAGGTCTGTAGTTTTCGCGGAGGTGGTACTCGTGCCGCAACACGTCTTCCAAGAGCGTCCCATGTTTACTCGATGGGGTCCGGGGATCGTGCTGGCCAATCCATGCGCAGGGTGTCCTCATGTTCGAGGTAGTCATCCGCTACGCTAGCCCGATACGGACGGCCATTATCGTTTATGTAGAGGAAATCTAGACCTTCCGAACATGTTGTCGCAGGACACTATCCCGGTATACAGGGTTTGTATAAAAAGTATCGGTAACAATTTTTTTCTGACGTGACTTGTTCGCAACGCGCTCGCACAGATGGTGGCGTGGGGATCTGACCTTCAAAACGCGCCAAGCGTCAGTCGCATGCGAGAGTTTGTTCAGGCTAGATCGAAGTTTTATTGGACCCCTGTCGAGTGACTTGGTGCAAGTTCAAAATGCAGCGAACGATTGAACAGCGGTACGCCGTCAAATTTTGTGTTGGACTGAGGAGATCTAGTACGGAAACGTTTGGCATGATTTGTCAAGTGTTCAAGGAAGAAAGCATGTCACAAACTGCGGTTTTTAAGTGGCACAAACTCTTCAAAGATGACCGTGCAACGTGTACTTGAAGTGCTGAAGGGTTAACCGGGTGAGGCCAGCCATCGCCATAAATTGGAAATTGCATCGTGACAATGCACCCAGCCACACCAGGCCTCCTGTATACCGTGTGCCCTGGAAACATTAACCTCAGTGGCTGCTGACAGCTCTTTGACAACGTCCCTGGCTGTACTTCTCCTGTTCCTACAGTCAGATTGAGCAAAATAGTGCTCTTGTCTGGCGTGTTTCCATCCTGTCGGAACCGTTTCTACAGTCTTGAAATGACGCTAGTTGACACGTTCAGCACCCTAGACATTTATTCTACTTATTCATCCTCTCATTTCACTCTCTAAATGGACACAATGAAGCATTAGTAACAAATTATCGAATGCTGAACTGCTAATAAAAGTTGAAAACACGTTCTTTATGGTTCGTGCACTATGACCTTGGTCAATGAAGTGTGTTCCGTTACTAATGGCCTTACTAAGTTAGGTGCTGATCGGATGTGCGGAAGGGTTCATTCTGCAAATCCCTTAATTTATGGACAGCAGTGTATAACCACATTGTAGTTTAATTTATTAGTATAACCGTGAAGCTATCTTCTGAAGAAATGAATGTTTACGTATGACTTCAGCACAAATCCACGGAACTATTTTTTTCTTGCACCAACCGAACGTCTTTATGTAATTATATTCTGCTCTAAAATTTAAAAACGTAGAATGACAGAGCTGCCCTGCATACGTCTTACTTTAAAGCATGTCACGTAAGTCAATAATCTTAAATTTAACAACTTAGAGCAGTATTTTGTTTATCTCTATTATCCAGCTTACTCGTTTCAGGTATCACATTTGTAAAGGTTTAAGAAAATCGTAAAAATTAAAAAAAAAGGTTAATTTTCAATAATTAAATACGTCCAGAGCTTTCTTTGTCATCGTCTCTTTCACGGATCTACAGGGATCTAGAGTGTACTCTTTATGGATTGAAGTTCAGCTTTAATTTTTAAATCATGAAAACGGAAATGTAAGCCATCCCTTACCTCTTCTTTCCCTCCGGTCTCTCTAGCTTAATGTAGAACGGAACCCCAAATTTCTCTCATTCATTAATCGCTTTATTAGAAATTTTGAGCTAGCTTCGTTGCCAAACGACAGCGTGAAGCCGTAGAACGAATTAAGTTGGAGTTTAATTAGCCATCTTCGATATGACTTCTCCCGCTTTTCTCTTTCTATCCTGAAACTGATGAGTCAGGGGAGTGTGGCGAACAAACGTTGTTCGGAGCAGAAGTCTTCCCTCCAACGTACGCGATTAATTACGAAAATGACATCAGCATTTCACTTGAAAACCCTTTCTCTCTTCCTCCACGTCACCATTATTTTTTTAAATTAAAAGGAGGAGGAAAAAAAGGACTTCGATTCACGGCAGATAGAAAAAAAAAATGAACATTGAAGATGGGCCCTTTTCTAGATTATAGATTTCCTTTATTTTTTTAAGTACGTTCTGTAAACTGATCATCAGCATGAAACAAATCGACTAACATTTTATAACTAGCAAAAGTTTTCAGTAATAAAGAAATCGCCTTGTTTGCTAAACTCATTTTATCGGCTTATGGAAATAATCAACGGCTTAATGTATAGGAGAACATTAAACCATTTCGCTCGATGGTGAAGTGATTAATAGCCTAATGGAAATGGCTTTAGAAGCGTCAGTAATGAAGTTACACAATTTGATTGCCCATGGCTGTATAAGTTTGGGAGTAAAGTACATTTGACACTAATAATGACTTCATAGAATAAGCCAGTTTGTGGCGGTATGAGTGGTGGTTTGGAGGAATTATTAATATTAGATTTAGAGATGTATACCCAGAATTTTTAATAACCTAAGTTGCTACCGAAACCGCCAGGATTAGAAAAGTTTACGCGCATTTTATTATTACATGTTACTGTTGTAATTAGAATACATTAAAAAACTTCTTTCACCGGATATCATTATGCTATGCGTTAATATGTGCTGACCTTTGATTGAAATCGGCTTGTTAAATACCCCTTGGATTCGCGATGCCAAAACAGACTAAACCAAGAGTTGTGCAACCATTTTCTCTCTATAAAGATTGTAATTATGCTAAAAAAAAGACATATCTGAGCGCTGTATTAACTTTAAGGCATTCCCCTAAGAATGCTAAAGTCTATATTGGCAGCTGTCGCTTTATTTCCATTCCATTAAAATTCATTTTGGAAATTGTTTGCATTAGATTCATATTAAGATATGTACAGGGTGGTCCATAAGTCTGCCCCCCCCCCCCTTTTATTTTTTGAACTGAAGCAAATATGTCAATTTTGGTGAATCCAATGAATAGGAAGTTGTGGGTGGCCTATCCCATGGTGCACTTTTCATCATCCCAAATATGCAAATTAAGACACATTCAAAATTTATCTCAAAAACCGTAAGGGATAGAGAAAAATACCCAATTGCAAGCTTGTTCAGCATTAAAAAACAAACAAAACAAAAAAAAATCATCCAAATCGGACCAACCAATCACCCACAATCAGAAGATCATGTTGACCATTTCGGGAACATTGTAGCTTGCCATCCTAGAATTGTTCTGTCTTCTGTGTGCTGAAACATGCCTTTTATTTGCTTTTCCGCATGAAAGTAAATGTGGGTATGGTAATTTATGTTAATTTTTCGATTTGCATGCTTTACATGGCGGAAATATCAACATTCAGTTTTCCTTGTGCAGTGTGACTGTTTGTAAGCTACAAACAGTCACCGCGTGATTGTGGGTGATTGGTTGGTCCGATTTGGATGATTTTTTTTGTTTTGTTTGTTTTTTTATGCTGAACAAGTTTGCAATTGGGTTTTTTTCTCTATCCCTTACGGTTTTTGAGATAAATTTTGAATGTGTCCTAATGTGCATATTTGGGATGATGAAAAGTGCACCATAGGATAGGCCACCCACAACTTCCTATTCATTGGATTCATCAAAATTGACATATCTGCTTCGGTTCAAAAAATAAAAGGGGGGGGGGGGGGCAGACTTATGGACCACCCTGTATATTTGCTGTTCTGGGAAATTCCATGAAGTAGTTGGTTTGTTTAACGTAAATATTGTACTTCAAACTGAAGAACTTCCACGTCCACAATATTCCAGCTAAAGTGTGTTGCTTCAATAATTTCAAACTCTTATTTGCTTCGTGGACATATTTCTCTTATTATAAATTAATATTCTTATGTTACTTCTGTCTCCAAGAATGCATAACAAGTGATTACCGAAATACAGAAGCAGGGCCGTACCCACTCTTATTTACTTCGGGGTGGGGGGGGGCTGAGAGGGACTGGCATGATTCGGTGATAATCATGAAAATTCGGCCACACACGAGCTCGAAACACGTCAATCCTGCCACGCGTGTTGCCGAAACACGTCAATTTGGCCATGCATGTGCCCGAAACAAGTCAATCCGGAAGTGGTTGCTGTTCATGAAATCTTTAAGTCTTTGTAGCAAGGCTTTTAAGGCTTCCAACTTTTCCTTTATCGAGTTTATAAGAATATCAGATACAGGCATTATTATTTATGATTTGTGCTTTTGGATTTCATGCACGGTGTTATCATTTTGAAACTATCTGAATACTGCAGTGGTAGGTTTAATGGAGATTTGGTTTTTACTGCAGAGATCGGTTGCAATTTTATATTGTTGTAATGGGTTTATTTTAAGCTTATTTTTAATCTTTTTTTTTTCTCGTTAAAATCAGCGATTTGAGCTCTACAACTGTACTATTGGAACTCTACAACAGTTATAAAGTTACAAAATGCAAGGTGCCAAATTCAAGGTCAAAGGTCAAATCTGACATTACCCTTGTTTACCCCTACCTAACTTCCTATACATTACATGATCAAAGGAGTTGGGACACCTGTTGCTCTACCGTAAAGCCGCAAAAAGCTTCAATCAGTAGTGTGTAGGACCACCCCACGCTGCTATCACTGCCTCCACCCTACATGGCATACTGTCCACAAGTTTACGGTAAGTGTCCACAGGTATTGACCTCCATTCCTCGAGGAGTGTCGTGGCCAGTTCCTGGACAGATGTAGGGCGAACCATCCTGGATCTCACACGTCGTCCCAAAGATGTTCGATGGGGTTGAGATCAGGACTCTGGGCGGGCCAATCCAGTTCTTCAACCCGCATCTCGTCAAACCAATCGGATATGGATCTTGCTTTGTGGGAAGGCGCATTGTCGTGCTGGAAGAGGAACGGCCCGTCACCGAAGTGTTCCCACAGCGCTGGAAGTGCCCCGTTATCCAGAATGATCCTGTAGCCATCAGCATTGAGGTTTCCGTCCACCTTGATGAGCGGGCCCAGTCCAGTCCAGGAGAAACACCCTAGGTGTTCACAGGGGTGTCCCAACTCCGTTGATCATGTAGTGTACGTTGCCTGTAACAGATTTGTTGTATCTCCACTCGTTTTGAAATTGTACGGGGAGTAACAGACTTATGATTCAGCCTGTATATTATGTTAATACTGTATATATTAATATTTTCAAACATAACCGATTTCTCGAACTTTAACAGTAACGAACACTGCCCTACAATTTATCTATGTATCTATCTATTCTATACATATAATAAATCTGTTGTCTGTCTGTTTGTTTGTACGCGCATCACACAAAAACTACTGGAAGGATTTTGATGAATCTTAGCATGATTATAGCTTATAGTCTGGATCAACATTTAGGCTACTTTTGATTTGGATCAATCACGAAGTTCCAGAGAAATTATATGTTTCTTCTAGCATGATCGTTTTGGTGTTGCACTACCCCATGAGAACTCCGAACAATGGGATATAAAATGATGGGAAAGCGTGCAAGTGTTGTTGTCGTAGCTACATATTAACTTTTTTTCTGATTTTCTTAAGCTTTTCTTTATTCTATTATTATGGTTTTAGCTTTCACTAGGGAGTCTAAACGTCGCCCTTTCATTTTAGGGAAGAGGAAGAAGTCACAGGAGACTATGTCAGAAGAGTAGGGAGGTTGGGGGACCCTTTCTATGTTGTTTTTTTTCAGTAATTCCTTCACAACACGCGAGATGTGTACGTGCGCGTTGTCATGGTGGAGCAACCAGTCTTTGTTCTTCCACATCCCGGGCCGGTTTGCGCGAAATTTTCCCTCATTAGTCAGTCTTTTGAAAACCTCGCAGTAAAACTTTCTGTTGACAGTCTGACCAGCAATAACTCGCAAAGAAATGCACCTACGATTACGAAATTTGGCAGAGCAGCACCTGAAAGTAAAGCTCTATATATATATACAAGTATGGACAGTGACGCCATTTTTGGCTTTTTCGTAGGTTCACTCACTATATACATGTACTGCTTATTAAAATTCGAAAATCACTCGTTTTTTATGTAATTTATGTATACTTATGATGAGCGTTACAGTAGATTGCATAAAAAAACGGATGATTTTCGAGAATTTTAATAAGCAGTTGAGACTACGAAAAGGCCAAAAATGGCGAAAATGGCTGCAGTTGTCCATACTTGTATATAAACAGGGTGTCCGCAAATAAATGGTAAATATTCATACACGTGAGAGAACATATATAAAGAAGCATTTTTATTCCTATGAACATGGTGTCGCAAGCCAACCCCCACAGAGATACAGGAGGATTAAAGTATGTTGCGCTGCCTGATTGTTGGCGACCCGCGAGCGACTAGGCAATGTGGTGCAGCCCACATTGGAGCCTACAGACCTGTTGATGTAGTCTGGTGAACATCCGTGAATCAGGACACAAGCGGTGTGGGAAGCGCATGTCTACAAGTTCAACGTTCGTTGTCCGCGTCTGAAGAGAGTGTTGCCTCGCTTGCAACCTTCAGTACTCACGGGCTCTTAATAACTGCATCAACGATCCCATTTGTGAGGGTTCAGGTAGTAAGCTTATTTGTGAAATGTATGCAAATTAATACGTGTGCCACGATCTCTAGTGACATTTAAGGTATTAAAGATTTGTGGAGTGACCTGACAGGGGCAGCCATTCGAGCATACATTGATGTCGAATCCTCGGAAGGGAGGAGAAGCGAAAAAGAAGAACTCCGAAGATTTTACACGAGAAAAAAGAAAGAAAAGAGAAGCTGTTATCCCGAGCTGGAATAGACCCGCCAGAAAGAGAAAGAAGCAGGAGAAGAAAGACCATTGGTGGATTCTATGCGCAGAATCGGCCCAGAATCCGCCAAAGGGAAATAAAAGGCCGGACTCGAGAGAAGAGAGACAGAGAGCAAGTGCAACATACTTTAATCCCCCTGTATCTCTGTGGGGGTTGGCTTGCGACACCATGTCCATAGGAATAAAAATGCTTCTTTATACATGTTCTCTCACATGTATGAATATTTACCATTTATTTCCGGACACCCTGTATAGAGATATAGCTGAAAGGTGCACCAAGCGGCATTTAGAGGCGGATCCTCGTACTCTTTTTGATTTGGCCAGAATATTCAAATTTTCGGAAATATTCTGTAGGATCTCGTATTCATAATGATTGCACAGCGTCAAAATCGCATAGCATCCTGTCTTACATAACAAAATTAGGACACTAAGCGACATATACCAATATTCCTCATGTAAAATTTTCCAGAAGCTACAGGAGAAAATGCTGAATTGAAATACATAGTAATACAATAGTTTTAGGAATTCTCGAACGTTTTCAAAATAATAAATAATAGCCTATCGAAAACATATTTTACATATTAACTTGATAATAGTAGTAGAGAGTTTGTGCCACGTCATTTTCCGTTACTTTACGCTGCTCGTTACATTTGTATCGTGGAAATCTAACGTCGCGCATGAAAAGACGTCGTTGCGCAGAAAAGCAGCTCGGTAGGTTACGCTTAGGATTGTGGGTAAAGGAAAAGGTGTTGCCTTGCTTTCGAGTTTCGATCTACTCCGCCATCGTTAGCTTACATGGTGGGGTTCGTGCGTTTAAACGAATGCGCCTCTAGTCTTCTAGATCGTCAAAATACTAAATTTCTATGATTTATTAATTTTTTTCAACGCGTCGCGAAGTGAGAGTCAGCTTCGAAGCGGCAAAAACAAAATGGCTGCTGACGGGAGCAGCAAGGCAGCAGAAGACTAGTGACGTGTTTAACGGGTTAACTCTGATTGGCTCCGTTATTTCTGTATCGATCGTAAGTTAAGGGTCTATCGATATTGGACAGCATAACGTAACGGAAAATGGCGTGGCGCGAACTCTCTATTAAGTCTTTGCTACTCTACAGAGAAAATGCAACACCATGAAAACTTTGTCGCAGCATCATGAAAATTTCTAAGTATATTTTTGAAAAATAGTTATGCAAATTTTTGCAGACCCCGGTCAATAGTCGTCTTTGGAAAGTGCGATAAAAACGACGACAGGTAGTCCCGAATTCCTCAAGCCCGCGAAAAAGTAATGAGTATAAAACTTTAGCAGCGAAAAATGCCTATAAGATGGCGTCGACGACAGTCTTGTCAAACAGATAACTTTGCTCGAGGTTTACGTCTTATTGCGACAAAAATTGGACCGGATCCAATAACTTAATAAATTTGGAGACAGTGGACTGAAGAACAAAATATGAATCCTATGAGGTTGGAGCGTGTGGACGAACGTCCATCTAAACAGATGATACGATATCAGGTCGTAGCAGTCCCACAATTATCATCTGACGACATTTTGGTGTGTATTAGGCGTTCCTATATCGATGTAGTCGTAGATTGACTGAAAACACTGGCCCAATACCGCGTCATCGCCATGGGTCTTGCAATGATGCCTCACTACAGCTACCTGGCGTGACAATCTCAGTTCTGTCTCAGTGATGATGATCAACGTGTGTGAGTTTGGGGGCGACGTGGCAATCGGGTTGATCCTTTTACGACTTTGAACGCCAAAATGTCGTCAACTTGGAGTCATGCTTTGAGATTCTATCAGCTACATCAGCCTGTCACCTTTAGTTCGCATAAAGGCCATTTAACGGACAACACAACGATACAATTCTCAGTGTATATCATTGCCATTTTAGAAGACAGCGAATTTCAAGTAAACATTATTTGCAAGGTGACTTGGTGATTTCTTGGCCAATACATCCTTCAGAATTTTTGTTCTCCAACGACCTCAGAATGAAGATAATTTTCTTAAACTTTGATAGATCACAATACCCAAGACAGTATTCGGAAACTCATTCATCGTGTAAACAACATAGTGGGCCTACTATTTATTAAACTCCCTGTGCATTCAGGCTCTTGGCATTCATGTGTAATTTCCTGATATTGAAATCATTTTACGAGGGGAGTTCAATAAGTAATGCAACACATTTTTTTTCTCGGCCAATTTTAGTTGAAAAAATTGGACATTTCTTGTGGAACATTTTCAAACATTTCCGCTTCGTCTCGTATAGTTTCATTGGCGTCTGATAGGTGACAGCGCTACAGTGAGCTGTTAAAATGGCGTCTACAATGGAGGTGCGTTCCCAACAACGGGCAGTGATTGATTTTCTTTTGGCGGAAAACCAGGGCATCTCAGATATTCATAGGCGCTTGCAGAATGTCTACGGTGATCTGGCAGTGGACAAAAGCACGGTGAGTCGTTGAGCAAAGCGTGTGTCATCATCGCCGCAAGGTCAAGCAAAACTGTCTGATCTCCCGCGAGCTGGCTGGCCGTGCAGGAGCTCACGAAATTTCAGTGGACTGTTCTTTCTCATCCACCCTACAGCCCCGATCTCACACCGTCGGATTTTCATCTGTTTGGCCCAATGAAGAACGCAATCAGTGGGACGCACTACGCGGATGATGAAGCAGTTATTGATGCAGCACGACGTTGGCTCCGACATCAACCAGTGGAATGGTACCGTGCAGGCATATAGGCCCTCACTTCAAGGTGGCGTAAAGCCGTAGCATTGATCACGATTGTTGTGTAGCTAAAAGATTGGGGAATAACATGGTGTATTCGAATGCTGAATAAAACAATCCCTTTTTCAGAAAAAAATGTGTTGCATTACTTATTGAACTGCCCTCGTATCTTCTCTACATGCAAAGGTTTTTTTTTTATTAAAAGTATTTTTCTTGGTGTTCCGTTTTTTCCTCTGTTATCATATTGAAGTCTGTCAAGCAAAATTGTCATTTATTAAGTCCAAGGAATGTCATCTTCATCGTTCCTGGAACATCTATGTCTCTGTTTTTTATAGTTACCAAAAAAGGATGGTTATAATTAAAGTGACACCATTTAGACTCTTCTAGCGGCAGTTCTGGTAATCAGATTTTGACGAAACTTGAGATATATGTTGTACAGACCATGGGGAAGAGAATTTTGCAATTAAAAAAATTAGTTCACATTTTGACCGCTACGTCAAAATATGGCGCATGAATAATAACAAAAACAGTTAGAAGCAGAGAAATTTATAAAATCAGAGCATTTGTTCAATGTGCATTCCATTTGTGTCAATGACATGTTCAAAGCGAATTATTGCATGTTCCACAGTAGAGCGAAAGGTTTCCTGAGGAATCGCAGTGATATGGCGTGTTATGCTTGCTTTCATTTCAGGGACAGTCAGTATTCTTCCTCCATAGACATTATCTTTCAAATATCCCCACAACCAGAAATTACACGGGTTTAAGTCCGGTGAACGAGGAGGCCATGCAGTTGGAAAAGTTCTCGAAATCACCCGATCATCTCCAAAATGAGCATGAAGCAATTCTTTCACTTGTCGTGCAATGTGGGGTGTTGCACCATCTTGCATAAAGACAGTAATTGTCTTTCTTGTAAAGCAGGAATGGCTTTCTGCTGCAGAAGTTCGCAGTAACGAGCACCAGTGATTGAACATCTTTTAGTGCCTTCAGGAGTGTTTTCTTCAAAGAAAAACGGGCCAAGAATGAAATGTGAAGTGAATCCGCACCATATAGTCACGTAATCAGAGTGCAAAAGCTTTTCATGCACAACCATCGGCTTTTCAGTACCCCAGATGCGACAGTTTTGAGCATTCACTGCTCCGTCTTGTGTAAAATGGCCATGCATTATCGACGGCTATACCAGCCAGAAACTGGCAAGCAAAATCAGTGCGTTTTACCAGATCTTCATGAAGCAACTTTTGAACTACCTGGATCTTGTATGGATACCACTTTAAAATGGAACGCAAAACTTTTTGTATCGTAGACCACGAAATAGACAATCACGTGATACGGCTCGAGCACTTGCTGAAGAATATTGGGAACTTGAAGCACTCTCCACTACAGCAGCTGCAACGTCTTCCACAGTCTCATTTGCAATTCGTTTCCGTCCTCTCCCTGGCAGCACACCCAACTCACCAGTTTCTTCAAGTTTCTTAATCATCTTTTTTAAACCATTAATGGACATAGGCCCATTTCGCAAGTTTTTCAAACTTCGATATTCTCTTAGTGCAGCAGAATCATTATTGCAGTTCTGGTAAAACAACTTCACCAATAAAGATCGATCCTTTTTAGCTAAAGCCATCGTGAAGAATGACTTTACATTTAATTTCACTGTCATTTTAAAGCTTTTCTAATTTTATATCTCATTTGCATAACGTCTTTGATTGTGTAAAAATTCTCAGATAGTTTCTTACATGACCAGCGCCATATTTTGACGTAGCGGTCAAAATGTGAACTAATTTTTTTATTGCAAAATTCTCTTCTCTGTGGTCTGTATAACATATATCTCAAGTTTCTTCAAAATCTGATTACAAGAACGGCCGCTAGAAGGGTCTAAATGGTGTCACTTTAATGGGGAAGAATGTATTACATTTCTCAAGCAAAACACCAGATGGCGAATTGTACTACCCATCCTAAAGCAGCCATTTTTAATGATAACCGACGGGGAAAACGGCGGTTTTAATTGAATTTTTTATAAGTACGAGGGGAAACAATTCGGTTTTCAAAGATTTATTAAAATTCAATAATAAACGAAAATTGTTAAAAAAAAAAAAATCTTTTTAAGTGCCAGATGGATTTTCTTATGAAAATTCGCATAAAAATACCGCTTTTTTTAAACATCATTTTGCTGAGCTACATAATTTATTCATTCCATAAAAATGTTTAGCCTGGCATTTTTTAATTTGAGAAAGCAATAGCTGTTGCAAATTGTTAAATTTTCACTTCTGTTAAAATTTTTATTACAAATTTATTTTAAAAATTCATTTTAATTAAAAATAAGAACGTGTAAAAAAGTGATAGATATCAATAAAGATAGTGAGACATTTAATATTTTTAACATCACCATTTTTATTAATTCAGAGCAAAAAATTGTAGTTTCTCCCATAGGTTAACATTAAAAATTGCTGCCTTAGGGTGGATAGTACAATCTGCCATCTGGTGTCTTCTGATGTCTAAATTCTTCCCCATTATAACCACCCTGCATTATAATTAAAATAGAGTATATATACGTACATGTGGTAGGCATAAATATTGTAAGATTTTCATTGAATGTGTTTACGTTCGTTTTCAATATAATTGGAAAGCCTGTTTCTGATCTGTGGTTTTATGAACGGCCTCATTCTTACTTTCGTATTGTCGTATTTAATTTAAAATTACCATCATTCCTTTAATATTTTTGTTTTATTTCCTTTAATAAAATACAACGTCCTGGAAAGGCCATTGTTTTTTTATTGATTACGCTTTATTCCGCGCATAAAAAAAATTCACATTTGCATTCAGTAATCTGGTTTACTTTAATTGCTATTGGTGATATCGAATATTAATTACTCGACTATCAATGAGAACAAAATAGCGGAACGGTTTTTAAAGAAATGAAAGTTCGATAATATTCGAAATTTTATATTCATCCCGTGCATAACCTCCAAACCAGGCTACTGAATAAATTCAATGAATATCGAAATTAACCAGAACGACTTTGACAGAGGTTCAGATTGGCTGATCGCTCAATAATTCAATCAATTTTCTTTCATTCCTGTTGTCATATGTTCCATCAATCATGCAGAGAAACTAACATCTGTTCAGAGGTCGTTCAACTGCAGTCGGCACGGAAAATGAATTTAAAACTAGTAACTCGCTAAACAAAACTTTTCTCCATAACTAATAAATTAAAAGCCTCCTATATTAATGGACTGAACACGCCAATCAGAGTATTGTTTCTCACGAGGACGATTATGTGTATGTATGTATATATACGCACACGAGCACGATGCATATTAACACCAACACGTAACAAGTATAGGTTCGGGTTACCGCCGCCCTATTCCATGTAATAAACGTGTTGTAACTGGGAAACGCAGTAAATCATTCCTTAACTTGTGCAATTATAAACCATTTATCTGTAAATGACTACGCATTCATTTAAAAATCGATTTAATAAACATCAAACCACTTTCATGGAAAAGCGTTATGAGAAATAACAGACTTCCATTATTATTATAAAGTCTGTTAAAGGTAATGATATTAAACGTAAGGAATGACTTGCTTTTGTTTATTCTTCTTTCTAGAGAGCTTAGGAACCAATCCGGTGAAAAATGTTGCTCTTTATTTATCTAAATTGCACTTTACACTTGTAATTAAAGTAAAAATTGTATTATATTATATTGATAAAGGTTTCCTATATCAACATGGCCAACTTCTAGAAACAGCTCAAAGCGCTTCCTGCGCGACCCTGCCAAAGGGACAGTTCGGCAATACAAGCGAACCAAGTATTGTTTGTGGCAGTAAAATACAGAGGGGCGCAGACAGATTCGAAAAATTCTGGAAAATTTCATTCTGTAAAAACTTATAAAAATTGTTACAATTTTGGAATGGTATGGTAGCAGTTTCTAATAAACAACTTTTAGCAAAGGGTTCACAAAAATTTACAGGCGAAGGCACCCAAATGGCTTGAGACAATATCTTGAGCCGAGCGGTTATGACTATGTCTAAGATTATATAAATAGAAAAATACTTTACTGGATTCAGGTCTGATTTGTATTGCATTATGAGTTGCTCAACGGAATTCAGTAATTCCAACGATATGTTACCTATGCAGAAAGTCTATATGTAAGATCAGTGTCATTCTGCAGATACCCCGTTCAACTGCATGTTGCAACATTGTCAAGTAGAAATCGCAAGGGGAACGTAAGTCAAACCGCGAAGTCGTAGGCCAAAGAAAATGACAAAGTTCGTCGTGTGCTAGTAGATACGACATGATGCAACCGGAAGTCTTCTGCTGAAGCAATTGCTACAGAGTTCCGAAATGTCACTTCAAGTATCGCCAGTATAATCACCACTTCTCGGGAACTGAGGACCCTAGGTTTCCATGGCCGTGCTGCTTCTGTCATAAGCCCCACATCAGCAAAAACAATGCAAACAAAATTTAGAATAGTGTACAATTCACTGGCAGTCACTGGTCGAATTTGGGTTAGTTAATGCTCGAAGAATGTTCATGCTTGATTGGAGTAGATGGTGTCATATGAGGCCCCTTTTCATGGTTTGGTTTGGACCAAGTTATTCCAGTAATAAAAACTTCGATGTCTGCAAGTTACATATTGCATTGGACAATTGTGCACTACTAACATTGCGCCAACATTACAATGCTCTTCGTCACAAATCAAGTTGTGTATTGGAGGGTTTTGAGGAGACAGGGTTTGAAGAACTGGACTGGCCTGCACATATATCTGATATAAATTGCATTGAATGATAAGATGAATTGAAGCGACGACTACGCCCAAATCGTCCTACTGAACTCTACTGAACTGAAAAATTCTGCGATCCGGATTCGAACCAGGAACCGGGACAATTTGGGCTTTCAACCGTGACAACTTGGTTGTCTTTAAGACACCTTGAGACAGCTTGGCTGTCCGTGGTGTCTGCGATAGCCCAATTGGTAGAGGCGTCGGCCATGATAGTTGAGGTTCCTGGTTCGAATCCGGGTCGCAGAATTTTTCCTTCCATTTTTCAATTGAAAAATCATTAACAAGTGTATTGTCTTTTTATATCGTAGAAATTAATCACACAGTTTGCAACTCCTATACGCTTTAACGTTAACATCAAACCGTTATAACTCTAGAAAGAAGCGTGCGTTTTCGACCCCATGTTCATATGACATTTTCTGCTTGTTTTGAATTTTGGAACATATCATTGAAAGTTTCTACAGACCATTCAGAAACACCCTGTATGTGTATCGTGATGTTCTTGCTCATTAACAGACCCACTTCTTTTAATTATCCTAGTCTTTTTTCCCGAAAAAAGATTTAAGTTTTTAAGTATACCGATATATTTGTACTGAAATTTTTAACTTAATTATACAGGGTGTTTAAAAAGTCTGGTAACATGGCAGATATCTCAAAGCTGCCAGGTAGGCGAGATCTGAAGAGTGTGGTTTATAGGTAATAGGGGGGGGGGGGGATTCATTGCCTCACTCAAATTTGACTTTGACCGCCTAAATTTAAGGACATCCATTTGCTAACTCGGAAACAATTAAAGATAGAGAAAACTTTCCAATTGCTACCCGTAGAGCAACACCATATTAGTCTTAAAAACAATTTTTAATCACGCCTTTCTACTTGAATGATTTTGAGAAAATGGGCGAGATAGAGTCACTCAAGCCCAATCACTTAATGAGCCTTCCCAGCGGTGTGCTTCACTGCAATTCACTCAGCCAACCTGTCCAGCTCAACCTGAACTTGAGTGATTTTTTATCGCCCCCATTTTCTTAAAATCTTTCAAAGGGAAGGGTGTGATTAAAAATTGTTTTTAGACTAAGGTGGTGTTGCTCTACAGGGTAGCAATTGGAAATTTTTCTCTATCTTTAATAGTTTTCGAGTTAGCAAACAGATGACCTTAAATTTGGGGATCAAAGTCAAATTTGAGTGCGGCAATGAATTCCCCCCCCCCATTACCTATAAACCACACTCATCAGATCTCGCCTACCTGGCAGCTTTGAGATATCTGCCATGTTACCAGACTTTTTGGACACTCTGTATATCCTATACACAAGGCAAAGAGTATAATAAAAACCATAAGAAATATTTCATAAATAATACATTCCCAAAAACTTAGGGAAAATCATTTAATTTAAAAACTGAATAATCGAAGCTCTAAAATTAGGGAGAAATAGGAGCGAAAGGCTATTAAATTCGATATTAGAAAACTTTTTCAAATCATTTTCCTTGACTTGTATAGCGGAGAGGGGAAAGCCAGAAGGAAGTTGAAGAGAATTTTTGATTGACATTGAATATTTTAAACTAGATAGAAAGAATGCAAAAAGGTAGAGAAGAAGAACGTGAATAGAGGGAGAGAGAGAATTGGAGTCGTCGACTTCTCGCCCTCATAAATCCCTCCAATGAGAGCGGGAAAGGGTTATTCTCGCTTCAAACCGTCTGATTCAATTTGCCAGTGGCTGAAATGCGACAAAACTTCATTTCAGGTTTTAGTGGTGCCTTGAAAAACGCCCTCTACCATCCATCATTTCTCTATGAACTTTTTAGATCCATGGGAAGAGAAATATGATACGGGAAAGAAGGGATGGGGAGAAGATCTAGAATAAACATAATATCTAGAAAAACTGCGTTCTTACCAAGTTTCGCTATTAGAAAAATTCGTGTTGCCAGAATACCAATGCGAGAGTTTAACTTTCAGCGAATCCTCTGATTTATCGATTAAAAATGACGCGTTTATTACGACGATCTATATTTCATTTCGGGAATAAATTTAAAACTTTTAAACGTGTTGGCAATTATCGTTGAAAATCAGCTCTTGAGTTACATCTAGCACATCCATTTATCTTAATATATTCAAACCCCGTTTCGAGTTTCGAATTTATGAAATATTTGAATTAAAAGAATTTTTATTTAGTATTTAACTTTCAGCAAACTATGAAGTCAAAGCTATGATGTTACATATTACGTGGTGTAGTGCAGGGTGTTCAAATAAACACTACCCTCATAAAGTATTCTGCTTTAAACTCTTCAAGTAATGAATCGGTCTTTGTATTATAGTTTTAACAATACACGATTTTTATATTAGTCCAATCCTGTGACTTCTTACAGCTAACCAATCAATATATACCTTTTATATTTTTTAAAAAAACTTTCTTTGATACTTCTTCTCTTGATCTTATAACTCTGCCACCATATTTTGTAAAAGTAAAACGATGTAAATTCTCTCACATGTACACATGAGAAAGGCGGGAACAAAAGCCAAAACTAGTCATGTCAAATTCAATTTGCACCAAGTTGTGTTGCAAAGCCTCAATTAAAATTGAGCTGCGAATGCTTTCCAATATTTCTGGTTCATTTCCAATTTGCTGAAATGACATACTCAATCCGATGCTACTATTCTTAAGCTGTATCAAACTGACAAAAGATTTTCAGCTAACCCCAAACAGAGAAATCCAGATAGATAACCTTGCAAATGTGTGACTTTCTTGCTTACTTCAGCGTATACTTTTCACTTTATAAATTTTTACCTTCACTTTTTAAACACTCTGTGGATGAGAAATGTCCTTAAGGCGATAGTTATTGGTTAAGTACCTCGTCTATTCGATAGAATATTTAACATTAATTACAGATTATTGCAGAGTTTATAATACAGTGTGTCCGAAATTGATGTATACACTGTTTGAAACGTTACAGCTCAGCAACGAAATGAGATAGAAATATAAAGTTTGTTGTGTATGATTCAGACGGCGCTGGAAAAGCATAGCAACTCGTTCATTGTTGTTCATTTGTTTATAAGCCAAAATATCGGTGAGACTTCCATTCGATGAACGTAAGTGGATAGTGAAGTGTTATTGGAGAGTGGAGAATGTTGTTGAGGTTCAACGACGTTGGAGGGTTGAATTGTACAATTAATAGTCATAATTGTGTGTACTGGGCTAACGAAAACCCAAACATCATTGAAGAAAAAGCCGTCAATCTTCCAGGAGTAACGGTATTGTGGGGTCTGTCTTCCAGAGGATTAATTGGGCCGTATTTTTTCGAACGTACTGTCACGGGTAAGACTTAACTGCTCATGATTCCACGTCTTAATGATCTCTTCAAGAATGGAAATGAGGTTTACTTCCAAGTAGACGAGGCTCCACCACAATTTCATGTCGATGTGTAACTTTCCTCGACGGTGTTGGGAGTGTACTGTGGCAGAAGGTGGACATTTTGAACATGTACGGGTTTAAGGAAGTTTAAGGAATAAAATACAACAAACCTTATATTTCTGTCTCATTTCAATCCTGAGTTAAAACGTTTCAAAAAGTGTATACATCAATTTGGGACACCCTATAAGTATAGAAACATTGGAATAATAGAAATGTAATAGCAAAAGTGGTGTGCAATTAAAATAGTAAGAAATGAATTTCTTTTACCGATTAGTATGAGGTAAGAAGGAATCATACCAATATTCTAGAATATTTAAATTATGATTGTTAAATCTTTACCTCTTGTCTAATTCCATTATATCGAAGACTTACTTAAGCTTTTCGAGTTTCAATATTCTCAAAACGAAATTTAATCTTATTAGCTAAATAAGATCATTATACCTTGCAGCGATGAGCGATATGTAATCGGTGATTGTGTGCCTTGGTCTAACGCAGTACATAAGCTCTTTTGAGTTCAAAAAATAATTGTCCCAGAAGACACAAAAGTATATAAACTTAGAATACTGGGTTTCCATTATCAAGCATACGATGTAATCCAAAATTCCTTATTTGTATTTAAGTTATTGATAAATATGAAACACTGAACTTCGATAAATGCCCCTAATTCCTCAGATATCCAAATGTATAGTTTAATCTTCTCTTCCTACAAAGCAATTTTATAAACAAATAAGGTGACTTGTATCTCTGAAAGACCAAATACAGTTAGTATAAATTCTGTTTATCTTCTACTGAATTTCATTTCTTCTCTTACAGAATTGGAGAATAATAAAATATCATTTTACTTAGATATCTGTGGGCCATTACATTACAGAAAAAAGGGAATATCCTTGGCATTCACTCCATATATCTCCCTTTTATTGGAACTCGTAACCATGAAATTTATTTCAATTTCTGTCATCTACACACGTCTTAATTAATTCACGAATTTCCTCTTTACACTTGTGCTAATATGCATCACTAATTATCGAATTTTGTCGAAATGTTTTGAAGAGATCTAGCATAATGATAAAAAAATGCCTTCATAATCGTCATATACAAAGTTTATTGGTTCGATGCTGATCATTATAGGCAGCTATTACATTCTGGCCAATCTGCTCAGTAGAGTTTCATTGTAAGCTACAGTACGAATCGTATTTAACTTTGTGATATCAGATTTAATATTGCTTTTCAAATGATGAATGTAAAGGAAAATAAACAGAGCTCTTTCAGTTTTATGAAAATAAACAGAGCTAAAATTTGGTAAATAATTGTCAACAGGTGGTTTATTAGGGCCAAAAAACCCTAAGCGTTAGTAAACGAAGTATCCACCGTTTTCATGTAAAATGAGAAGGATTCTTTAAATAATAAGTTCTGAAAATTGGTCTCTCTTAAATAGATGATACGTTGACAGGTTCATCTATTTACCCGTCACATTGATTCAAAAATTTTTGTTAGGTTTCATCTTCTTCTTTTTTGTCTCTGTTTTTTTATAGATGGGTCTCCTTTTCCTGCTAATCTACGTCACAAGGCTTACCCAAATGGGACATTAGTCATCCATATGGCCGAGAGGATAGCCGACAGCGGCGCTTACACCTGCGTCGCGAGTAGTGAATACGGCCAGACGGCCAGGCGAAGTGTCTGGGTGAACATTATGGGTAAGCAGATAAAAACTCCTTTGAAATTTTTTGTTAATTTTCATAATATTGTTCTCATAACGTCATTATGTTCTAATCAATTATTGCTTGTGTAATTATTTTGAAATTTCATCAAGAACAAATAAAAGCTTATTTCTAAGAGAAAACTTCGCATAATTGAAACGACTTTAAACTTTCAATACTCTACTCCTTAAAATTTTGTATTCCTCTTTAATAATTATTAAGTTTTATGAGAGTAAATATGTCAAAAATGCTCTTAGAAGTGTGCTTAATGCAAATGTTTGATCCTGTGTTGTGGAGTTGTCTCTTCCTACACTATGTAGAGAAAGTGATTTGACTCTGTGGGGTTATAGAGTTTATTCAAACACAGTATGTGGTATGGCCGCATTGTGCAGCGATTACAAGTCCTTGGAGTACCTACCGTATGCGGAATATTTCGCAATTCCACCTGGAGTGCATTGACCAACTCCGTCAATGAAGAAGGCCGTACCGGCTTGGCTCGCTTCTTTCCAATGTGCCCCACAGGTCTGTGAGATTGAGGTCCGAGCTTAGCACAGGCCAGTCCATCCGGAAGACTAGATTTGCCGCATACCACTGAAGTGTAGCTCGGGAAACGTGACAGGTGGTATTGTCATCTTAGATGAAGTATTGATATTCCATACAGTATAGAGCAATGAGTTGTCCGGAATGTCTGTGTATGGTTAGGAATTTGTTTTTCCATGGACTACGATCAGCGGAACCATGTTCGAATCAGCTGAAAAACCCCATACCATCATGCTTCATAATGGGCATTGCTAACTCCAGTATCAGATGTTCTCCAGGTAACCGCCAAAACCCTCACACGAGCATCCGACCTAAAATGCGTAAATCGTGATTAGTCACTCCCTAGCATGTCCAATTCCTATGTTCTTTATACCATCGTAGGCGCTTTACTGAATTCTTCCTTGCGACGAGAGATTTATGGGCGGCTGCTTTGCGAAGACTCTTGATGTAATGGCTTCTTTACGAAGACTCTTGATTGAAACTTCCATATTGGTGATCATCTGGAATTGGTTTGCCACGTCATGCACGGGACAGGTCCTGTTTTTGCAGCTTCTTCTGCAGCACTGTTCTATCCCTATCTTGCCGTTACGTGGGGCTTTCGGGGCCATGCTCATTCCTGGAATATCCCTTCTTCTTCTTCTTCTTCTTCTATGTATGCCACATGTCAGCAATGCATCATACCTATGGAGCATCCTATTATTATGCCCTTTTCGAAATTGCAAAGTTGTCTCCTGGTAGCTCTTTTACCTGAGAATTAGTTGGGTACACTCCCGTTTCCGTTTTTAAATCTCACAGACGGCGTGACGGCCGTGGGTAAGCTCAAATGCTCATGCAGGGGGTGGGCGGTCTAATTATTTTCTTCTACATAGCGTATTTTCCATTGTATAATTGTTTTTAAACTTTGAACAAAACGGGAAATACCTTTAATATATTGTATAATGCAATCAACGTTTTCGGAAAGTATAGCATTTTAAATTGAGAGACAATTCCTCTCCGTTCTCTAAAAAACGATTGTTACTATAAAAAATGAAAAATTCTTCATTTCCCTCCATTAAAGTGTTGAATTAGATTTCACATTTATCTCGAAAGAAGAGGACGTTCTCAGCTGTTGTCATTTTGTGAACTATCATCTTTAGACAACATCTGAGAGGAAGGAAAAAAATTAAATTATTTCTCTTTCATTTTGATGGAATGCCTTTATTAAATTTGCCGCCTTCCAATTTTAAAAATCTGAAGCATTCTTAATAAAATTTTCCAGACAACGCCTGACTTTAAAAACCAGACCCCTTTGATATAGTGCATTAGGTGGCTAGAGCAGCTGTACTAGGAAGGATTTTCCCTCTTTTTCGTTCACATTTCTCTTTAATACGGACTCCATAGACCTGGGAGAAGCAGTTGTGGGCGCCGATAAATGAATGTCCACTTGACCTCGGGGTGTTCATCATCCCGCTTCATTTCGGTTTTCATTTCTGATAAGGAAACCACTCGATGAAGTCAAAGAATATTTTTCTCCGCTCTTTTTTTTTCCATATCTGATAGTTTGAACCGGCAAAGAAGAGACTTTCTTTCCTGGTATTTATGGCAGTTTGAGCGCCTTCTTTATCATTGGATTCGGAGAATGACGGAGTGCCGCCTATCGGAAGAAAAAAATGGAAGTCGACGCGGTCAGAGTTCAAGACCTTTTACAGCTACTGGACCCCTCATCGTTTTATCTTTAGAAATTTAGTCATAAACGAGCAAAAAAGAAGAATTACTGCGTTAAATGCATGGAATTTTTATGATATTTTATCCACTTTAGATATCATGAGTTCGTATTTTGAAATTCTGTTTTTCATTCAAAATCGACTATGAAATATACCATTTTTCAAGTTTAAAAGTTGTAAAATTGCATTTTATATCTGGGGGATTAAAGAGAATTTTTTTAAAAATTAAACAGGGAAAAAATGTGTAAAGAACGGGGGGTGGGGGGGGGGTTATTTCATTCCCTGAATGTTTAGTTTAAACGCATATAGTACTTTATCTTCTTACCTGAAATCTATATGAAATCTTTATCTGACTTTCGCGTCTCTTAAAATCAGCACAAACACTTAAACTAATTTTATAGTTGCACTGAATTAGCAGTGGTAAAGTAGACATAGCCTACTTACCCTAGCCATATGATGGTTACCCACTACGGCTAGGCCCTTTGAGATTTCGCTGAACCATCCTCCAGGGGTTTTTAGACAACGTAAGAGTTTCCGAGAACATCACTTGCCATCGCAACCTGCTACAATTCCACGCAGGCCGGCTTCGCTCGCCCAGCGCAGCAAGTGATTAGCTCCGGGCTAACATCCTTCAACTCACTTAGCACTGAGCGGAATTTCTATAGAATTATATTAATGTAGGCTACACTCAGAAGGATTGAATGAAGCAATTTTTTTCTTGCTTTCCGCATGTTAATAAAGAACAAGCAGAAACATCTGTGTCTCAGCGGAATTCGAACCCGCAACAATCCAAGCAAACAGGATTTACGCAGAAATACAGACGGGACTAAAAATGTATACAACACTTCAACAAAAGAAAACCCTGCATAAACGTTTTAATACTACATCTCTTGATATAAATGAACGTACCGTGTTTTGCAAAAGTTCTGTTACACCAGCGGATGCGTCGATATCGAGGGGTGGAAGCAAGTGCTGTTGAAGACGTGGACGATAACATAATGTAAACGTATATAGATGGGATGAATGCGATTCGTATGCAAAGATTTTGCGATGGAACGTAACAGAATCGAGATCTCTGCGCTCTTTCGCGCGGGCCACAACAAGTCTGATATCGCTAAACAGCTCAACGTCAGCCGGATGACTGTTCACAGAGTCGCAGAGAGGCTGAAGAAAGGGGAAGACCTCAAAGATTTCCCACCTGCAGACAGACCTCGCGTTATCAATTGTGTGGGTGGCAGAAAAGCCTTCGAACGTGACCCGACTCTCAAAACGACACAGTTCGCAAAGAAAAAGAAGATTTCTGTGGTCACGGTGTCCAGAGCCATCAAGGAAGAGGGTGGAAAGAATTTGAGGTGCGTGGCAAGACCTTTGCTGACGGGCGGCATGCGAGAAAAACCTCGGGAGCGCTGTCGTCGCCTTTTCAAAGACTTTGAAGAGCCATAGCAATCGCATTGTCATTTGTTTGATGAAAAAACCTTCACGGTCGACCCAATCGTCAACAAGCAGAATGACCGCGTGGTCAGCTTCGGCCAGGACATCTCTGAGGTACGCTACGTGACTATCAAGCACCCGGCCTCAATGGTGATGCTCCCGACCGGTTATAGGTTTACCACGGCCGACTACAAGGACATCTTGACCAAGAACGTTCTGCCCTGGGAGAAAAAGGTGACGAGGAATGCGGTCTAACTCTTTCAACAGACGGTGCCCTGGCCCACAGTGCCAAGACCGTTCAAGAGTGGTTGGGGTCGAACATGAATTTCTGGTCGAAGGACATTTGGCCTCTTCAGTCACCCGACCTCAACACTCTTGACTACAGCGTGTGGGCGTATATCGAGAACAAGGCCTGCAAGATCCGTCACAGCAACATCGACCAGCTGAAAGCATATGTGAACCGCGTGTGGACCGCCATGAAGAAAGACTACATCCGTAACGTTTGTCGGGCCTTTAGACCGCGCCTAGAGCGTGTGCTTGCCGCCGATGGCGGTTACATCAATTAATATGCATTGTGTACACACCAGTATTAATTCTGACAACACAAACCGTGTCTAACTGCATTACACATGTAGTTATGTCATTTTTGCGGGGGTCCTCACATGTGTAACAGAACTTTTGCAAAAACCTTTGACTTACATAAGTACATAAAATTCTTAAAATGGTTACCATAAGCGTCCATACTCTTCTGATTATGTAAACAGTTACTCCAGTCCATTGTCCTAGCAGACTTTTATTGAATAAAGTAAGTTCTTGTAAATCGGTGGTAGTTTGATCTTCTTCGATTAGTGTGTCCTCTTCATTATAATTCAGTTAAGACATTGGGGTGCTTTTCATTATGTAGTTGTTATTTGGCGTAATGTATATTAAAGAGATTAATAAGATATTAAGCCTCCCGACGAAGGTATAGGAAAGTAGCAGAAGTTCTGAGTTCATTAATTTTTACCCCTTCATCTGCAATTTTTAACCCCCAATTTTTTTTTATCAAAAAAACTTATTTTCTAGAAACTTAGTATTTAGAAAATATAAAAGAATCCTATCTTCTTTCCTTTCTCATCATTTTCGATCGAATGATATATCGCACGCCATATGTTGCCATAGTTTTAAAGACCAAGCGACGTCCACCCCCCCCCCCCCCTCACAACTTCGACCCCACTAGCACAATTTGGCCCAAACTTCATAGGAATGTAAATTTTGCCTAGAGGAATATGCATATCGAATTTCATTATTTACGTAACTTACCTAAATACCACTTAGATCACTTGGTCGCCTCTAACTCCCACCCCCGTATTTCCGACCCCAGTAGGCCAACCATAACCAAATTAAATAGTGAAGGTATTCATGCCTACAGCAAGCTACATTCCGAATTTCAACCTTCTATCTCAAAAAATGCAGAAATTATGAAGAGGACGGACAGGCGGATAGTCGGACATTGTGAAACCAAAAAGTAGCTCTATTCTTCCGCTACTTAATAAATTAAAGAATAAGAGCTAAAATGTATTCGCAGTTTCCTTCAATATCATTGTCAGTGATGTAGATGTTGAAGCTCCTTCAGGCTTGTTGGTTATGACTAAATGCTGTTGTTCATTGATTTGATTTGCTAATACTATATTGTGCTTGACGAAGATGCGATGCGCACTTTCCATCAATTTCGCCGATATATTTGAAATTATAGGATGGAATTTTAATTGCTAAAAGCAGTTATATATTGCTTGCTTGAGGCAGAGGTATAATTATAATATTCGGATTACCGTTCTACGAGGATCGCCCAAACTCATGTTGTTATTAATATCAATATAAATTCTCGTATATGCCCTTCAGACTCTCTTTCCTAGTTTTAATCAGAGATGTTTTGATTACAATTTTCCTTTATAAATTTAGAAATATGCTATGTTTTTAAGATTGCCTTATTAAAATTGAAGTATAAAAATTAAATCTTGTTGTATTTTACAATTTTACGTGAAGAAAATGGTACTTTTAATCTAAAATGAAATGATACAGTTATTATTTTAAGCTGTTAAATTCTATGATAGGACCAAGAAAGAGCTCTTAAGAATTCTAAGATAGAATTAAAAAAATAATTCTATAAGAATTCTCTTTTATTAGCTGAAAAGTGATTGCGTACATGGATTATTAAGATTTGATTAAAGAAGTTTGCAGAAATATTAGGGCTTCGTAAACTTAGTAAATGAATGAGGCAGGCAAATTTAAACAGATTGTAGACGAATGATCTGTCAACTTTCAAACATTGCACAATAAGTAAATGATATAATAATGAGTAATGATGTATAATAAGTAAAATGGTTTGCCTATAAAATGTCCGTCTGTCTATCCGTCCGTCCGTCCCCTTCATAATTTCCGCATTTTTTGAGGTAGAAGGTTGAAATTCGGAATGTAGCTACCTATGGGCATGTGCACCTTCACTATTTAGTTTGGTTTTGATTAGCCCACTGGGGTCGAAGTTTCGGAGGCGGAAATTAGAGGGGACCAAAAGGTCTACGCGTATTTATGCATATAAAGGAATGAAATTCGGTATGCAGGTTCCTCTAAGCAAGATCAACATAACTGTAAAGTTTGGGCCAAATTGTCTCAATAGGGTCGGAGTTATGGGGGTGGCAATTACTGGGTCTCTAGAACTATGGCAACATATGGAGTGTCATATATCATTCGATCGATAATGATGAGAAAGGAAAGAAGATAGGGTTCTTTTATATTTTCTAAAAACAAGGTTCGAGAAAATCAATTTTTGATTTAAAAAATGGGGGGTTAAAAAGTGTAGATGAAGGTAAAGATAACAGGAAACCACTGATCCACATAAAACTTTTAATCGAACGTATGCGCATTTCGGCAGCCACGCTGCCTTCTTCAGCGTACACACAGGTTTGTCTGTTCTGATCAAAATCCTTGTGTACGCTGAAGAAGGCAGCGTGGCTTCCGAAATGCGCATACGTCCGATTAAAAGTTTTATGTGGATGAGTGGTTTCCTGTTATCTTTATTGAAGTTCGTCCACAGTGTCCGGCTCCAGTTCTCTCTTGCAGATGAAGGAATAGAAGAACTCAGGGCTTCCGCTACTTTCCTATATCTTCCTCGGGAGGCTTAATTTCTTGTTGTTCTTTATGTTCAGCGTATTAAATGTGAATGAAATCAATAACTTACAGTTCTAATGATAGTTCAAATGAAGAGGTCTACTACCTGAAAAATTTCTGATACAGATCTGAAGCAAATGCCACGAAGTAGAAGTCGCTGTTGACTATGAGGAATGGTAGAACACTTTCCATCTCTATCAATTCGAACAATTCAGCCACAGCTGGAGCATTGTCCTGCAATATCATGACTATATTCTGCAGACAGTGCCCCTATTGTTTTCCTCAAAGCTGGTCATAGAATGTGTTGCAGAAAGAATAGTAATGCTGCTCATCGACGGTCTATCCAACTTTTATCGTGATTGCACTCCATTAAATCGCCAGCTAACACAAGGCTCTGTTCTTTTCGTCATTACGCAATTTCAAATCATTTCCCAGAGGGCAAGATCACGTCATTTCGCTATTGTCTTGTTAGTGGCATCTGCATTCTTCAATCACCTATAACGAAGTTATCGCCCTTTCAATTCAATTTGAAATTGCCATAAACTTTCCATGACGATAGCTTCTAAAACCTGATATGATTGGTCAAATCCGACATCTGAAATGAATATTGTAATGATATAGTTTTAGGATACGTAACTAATTTGGCCGCCATCTTGAAATCCATCAAATTGGATGGAGATCAATTTCCTCAAATGAATAGTGGATGACATGAGAATTTTATGAAAAGTTTATGTCATTTGTTCGAATCGACACTTGTGAAAATTCTCTTTTTGTTTGATATGTCGTAAAATCCACTTTCCATTTGAAATAAATAACTTCAATCCTAAATGGCGAATTTCAAGATGGCGGCTAAGTTAGTAATGTATCTCAAAATGTAGATCTTCATATCCATTTCATATTGATATACTCAGATGTTTAATTTTATTTCTTGGGAATAAAAGAGTCAGCATTTCAAAAATTATCGAATTCTGGCGTTACCTAATGAAATTACATGAAATTACTTCATTAGTATATAGGATGGTTCTGTGAAATTGCGTTGCGTTTTAATTTTACATTCGCAAAAATATTGTTATTTGCGAATAAGGAAAATCGAATTATATCTTAGGAAAAAGTCGGCTTCAGTGAATTTAAAATTTAAGAGGAGGAAATATGAATATTGCAAACGAATTTTCATAAACAAGTAGGATAAAGAAATTTATAATAATGCGTGGCTTAGCGTGCGATGTTCTGAGTGCCTTGTCGCATTTCGAGTAATTAATCAACGAGAAGATGCTACACAACAAAGATGCTAGCATAATTAATTGAATTTTATCAGAAGTTATCTAATATAAATTTCTTAACGTGCATTTTTAATGATTTAATTAAATACTCCTGTCTTTATTAGAGGGACGTTTTTAAAGTTAAATTTAGTTGAGTTGCGTTTTCTTCGTTATTAATGCGCATAAATTTTCGCTGTTTGAAGGCTGGACCCTCATCTAGATTTAATAATGTTAACGTTTGTTATTTTCAGCGTCTTGTTTTTCATTTGGACGGTCATTCTCTTGTTGTTCGAATGGTCGTTAACTCTTCTCGGCATTCCCTCCCAACCCCTTCCCCCTGGAACTTTTTCTCCTAATCTCTTTTCGTGTAATTTTCCTTATTCCGATTTGTTCAGAGTCTGGCAACCCCGGGAGTCTAATCAGGCCTTCCTTCTCCTCCTAATTCTCTCATTTCAATTGGGGAGGAGTTGCTGAGTAGGGGTAGATGTTTAGGGGAGGGGATGGGAGTAAAAAAGATGGTTTCGTGGAGATGCTGACGTACAAGGTCCGACGATCCTTTTCCGCGTTTTATTAATTGCCCGAATTTTCGTTCCCTAACGGTGACGCTTAGCAAGAACGGTGTCAACGTTACTCTTGCGCTCCATTCGCCAAAGCTCTTCTCTAATGACCGTGAAATAATGGAGAAAGCAATAAGGCAAAAGTGACAAAACATGATTAATCACAGCCTCTCGCAGAAGGGCACGGAGCGGCGCAATCATCGTTTGCTCTACCCCCGGTTCGTATTTCTCCCGTCCTCCCACTTCCAACTTTGCTCCTGTCTCGTCCTCCTTAAGTTCCCCCTCCCTCTGTTTTCTTCCAGTCTACGCTCCTGGTTTGCGAGGTTTTCATTTCGTTTCGTTTAATAAGTCGGCAAGTGAATTTAGTCTCGCAGACCGTTAACATTTTTCATCATTAGTTAGCTGGCAACAAAGTCAGTGGAACGCGGATGTTAATTTTTTTCTCCTCCCCTTTATCTTCATTTCACCTCCCCTCGAGTCTTTTTTCTCATCTTTGTCACTATCTTTATTTTTTATCTACTGAGAACATTTAGTATTTTCGAATTGATTATCATGTCTTCGATTCTCACGAGATAACGCGAAGCAACTACTTTTTAATGAACCCATCTCAGCCTTTGCCTTGCCTCGTCTCTCCCTCATTGGGAATTATGTAATCCCCACGCTCATGGAAATTCATTTTTCCTCTCTTTTTTCCGATTCCACCTTCACGCTTCACCACGTTTAGAACTGGTTTGCCTAAATAGCCCTAATATAATGTGATCATTATAGAAGAAAGAAATGCCTATGATTCCGATTAAGCTATTCGTTTTCTCCGCCTCCAAATTAAGCAACTGACTCGTTTGGCAAATGATTTGGACTCAAACGTCTAGCGTTGCAATTAATAAACATTGTATATTAATTTTCTTAAGGAAAAGAAAAACACAAATAGGCTACATATCAGTAAAAGAACTTAACTGCATTTCATATATGGAAGCTACTACTGAGCAAAGAAATTTAATAATAAATTTAGTAAATAACATATTGGACAAAAATTATAAGCCTAATACTTATTACAGTCCATTTGACAATAAGAACACCCGCGAAACCGCTAATGTAGACATGTAATAACGACATAGAACAAAGCTGTTTCAATAGTTTATAAATGTGAGCATAAGTACACTTATTCATGCTGAATTCTTTGTAAAACAAAATATAAACAGCAACAATATTACACATAACTAAAAAAAGGTTGTTACAAAACTATAAGAACACTTTCCAAATGCAACCATATACAACAAAGAGTAAAGATTTTACTACAAAGATTTTTGTCTGCATTAAGCTCATACATTCGCTGTGGCATTGTTTTCAATTAGTTTTTGCAGCTCTTCATCACATAACTCATCCCAAAAACTCATGATGGCTATTTCCAATTCCTGAACGGCATTGTACCGTGTTTCTTTCATACATCTTACGTGCCATCATAACCCATACATTCTGGGATCATGTCTGGACTTCTCGAAGGCCCCTCGATAGCGTCAATTTTTTTCTTTCTGTAGTCACCCCTTTGTTGATTTTGATCACCCCTCTATTAATGGACCAAATGGGATGAGATGAGCAAATAGCAACTCTTGGTATGCATTTGAGTCCGCTTTTCCATAATATCCGAACGCTGCCCATGTTAGAACAAAGCCACCACCTTGTCGACGACTGTTTCTTTCTTGTGTCGCAGTCCCTAAATCATACCAATTATCAAACCCTTTCCATCTAGATTCCACTATTTCTCATTGGAAAATACAATTTTCTTCCATTGATCCCCAAAACTCGTATTTTGCTGGCCCAGACTCTTCATGTATCTATGTGGACTTTTGTTAAGGCAGTTCGGAACTGCATTTTTTAATGTTTCGCTCGTTTCTCGGTCTTTAAGTTTCTCCTTACTGTTGTATGAGACAGCTCTTTGGGAATACAGCTGACATTACTTTCGTGCTCACCTTTTGTTTGGTAGACATGCGAAAAATCAAACGCCTGTCTCGTTCTGTAAGATATTTCTTGCGTCATCGTCGCTTTTTCCTGCCTTAATCGTCTACTTTTGTTAGCACATTGAACACGGCGGTAAGTGAACGATTTAAACAACGAGCTATGGCCCTATGGCCCTTATAGGCTTTCCTTGCCATATAATCAGTAAACGTTCCGCAGTTCACTTTCTCTCAGTTCTTTTGCTCGTGGCTTGTTGATATCTGCCTGAAACGTGGCTAGTATTGATCAATCGGTAATTGAACTATTTTAAAGTATTCAGGAAATAATCGTTTTTCAGATCATTTAACATAATAATCGACCGACAGGGGTGGTTTGGTGAACGTTCGGCTCTGTTCTTATAATTATGCAATAGCAATTTTTTTAATATTTATGTCATACGATTTAGTTTAAGTATTTTTTTCAGTTAACATAGCGTGAATACCTGCATTTTGTTCATATTTTTAATCTTGCTATATAACTTTGTATTATTTCGTCAATACACGTTTTCATCAGTGGTTCGGGGGGAGGGGTGTTTGAAACGGTCTGTATAATTATTTAAGTTATCATATGAAATGCTCTCACAGGTGGAACTCAAAATCACCCTTTTGCTTCAAAATATTAATTTTATACTGTTTAAACCAATATTGGCTTAACATTTAGTATGAACATCCTAAACCTAGGAACTCATTCGGTCCAAAAAGCATTTTGGTAAAAGTTCACTTTATCCGTACACCAATACAATACCAATACGGTGAAGGTGATCTTAGCGATCTGACGATCGTAAAGACATGTTGCGAACAGCTATCTCCAGGTTGTCTCAAACTTTCTACGTAGTTAAATTTGGTAGTTGTGCATACAACTGTAGCAATGTGAACTCACTGCCAAGTTTCATGAACCATTCTGTTTTGTCGAGTCTTGTAGTAACGCGCATTATTCTGTTAACGCCATCTTCAGAATATTGAGCTGTGCTCTGCACATGAGTGGAATTAACATGAGCAATGAATACGTTCTCCACAAATTAATACTGGTACACTTATTACACTCCAAAGATGGCGCGCGGTCTCAGGGACAGCACCACTACATTTTTGTGAATATCTTCTTATGAATTTAAAAGAAACAAATGACCACTTCTGTATTCTCCGAACTTGGACCCTTCTAGAAGTCTGTATGTCATATATTCACGATTTATTCCCTAGATTCACATATATTGGGCATGCGGTCTCAGGGACCGCGCGCCATCAACTTCGTTACTAAAATAAATTGATGTAAAAGTCATTTTTTTAAACTTCTTTTTAATTTTTTATTACCTAAATATATTTTCCAGTTAATTTCCAATAATTTTTTGTTTATTAAGAGATTTCCTACTCAGAAACTTTTATTAGAAAACAAATATTTGGAGCGAAACGCAAATAATGCAAGTATACTAATACTGTTTTCTGAATTTCAAGAGCAATAAACTCTTCTACTGTATAAATGTAATTTCATATACACTGAGTGGCCAAATTATTATGACCACCTGACAGTTTTAGGCAAATGAGCTATTGCGTCACAGCGCTGCCGCTAGAGGGCTAGATAGCTATAAAAAGGGAATGCAGGTGAGGTGAACCATCAGTTGCACTGTGTTTTTTGCGACGATATGGGTAAAAAACGTGATTTAACTGAGTTTGAACGCGGGATGATCGTCGGCGCGTGCAGTGTCGGAACCAGTATCAGCAAAACAGCTGAACTTGTGAAGTGTTCAAGAGCAGCAGTTATTAATGTTTACAGAGAGTGGACTACCAAGCAAAAAACCGGTTCTCAACGTCAAGCGTGTGGTCGTCACAGGCTCCTCAATGCTCGAGCTGAAAGGAGATTGGCCAGAGTTGTCCAGGGCGACAGAAGAGCAACAGTGCGGCAAATAGCGGCAAATCTTAATCAAGGACTAACTGTGACCGCCGCTCATTACACCGTTTAGGCTATGGAAGCCGACGACCAGTTCGAAAGCCTCTACTGTCAGCCTTGAACAAGAGCAGACGTCTCCAGTTCGCCAAGGAGCACAAGGATTGGACAGTAGATGACTGGAAAAGGGCCATATGGTCCGATGAGTCACGATTTCAAATGCATCATGAGGATGGCAGAGTTAGAATAAAGAGAAAACAGCACGAAAGCATGGACCCCATCTGCATCGCCACAACACTTCAAGCTAGTGGCGGCAGTATTATGGTTTGGGGGATGTTATCTTGGCATTGTTTGGGTCCTTTAATTCCTCTGCACGGATATGTGCGTGCCCAAGATTATTGTCGCAGATCAAGTACATCCCGTTATGTTAATGGTGTACTCTGACGGGGATGGATACTTCCAGCAGGACAATGCTCCTTGTCATAAGGCTGGCATCGTCCTCAGATGGTTCGAAGAACATGCCGGAGAGTTTACCTTGCTTCGTTGGCCTGCACAATCTCATTGAGAATTTGTGGGATGAGATCGAACGGGCCATCAGGTAGCGAGATCCAGCACCATCAAATCTGCAGGAATTGGAAGGTGCAGTTCTTCAGAGTTGGTCTCAAATTCCTCCTACAACCTACCAACATCTCATAGAGGAATTTGAGACCAACTCTTCTCATAGAGGAATTTGAGACCAAATCCATGCCCCGAAGAATGCAAGCAGTAAAAAGAGCAGTAACAAGGTGGCCCAACACTGTATTAAGGGGGTGGTCATAATAATTTGGCCACTCAGTGTATATTTAATCTCCGTTTATACTAGTTTTGAATAAAATACTTTTAAATATCGAGAAAAATTATTTTATAGTTTTTTTTAATAAAAAATAGGCATTTTCATCCTCTGAGAAATGATTGATATTATTCATTTTTATAATGGTTTTCTATTATATAGAAAAGTATATATGTATGAAAAGTACAAATAGTGCAAAGTATCAATTTTCAGCTATTTTATTTTTATAAATGCCTTTCTTGAAATATTCATGTCTAATTTTGACGGAAAAAGAAGAGTTTTTAAATTTCTTTCTAAAAGTTGCGTTTTTTAGATAATATTGAAAATTTTTTTAAGGTTTTCTATTAATAATGAGATAATTTAAGTGACAGATAAAAAATATTCATGAATTTCATTTTTGAACATTAAAAACAAAGTAGTTTCAAAATGCGGTCTCACAGACCGCGCGCACCACCCGTGTTACAAACACCCGCGCCACTTCTGGAGTGTGATCTATAAAGCTTCATTTTGAATGACCAAAGCCACAAAAGTCCATCGAAGAAGCATCAGGTGATTTAACTGGAATATCTGTGAAAGGAATAGCACGAATTCCGGTCTGCTCTTTCATTACTTTCAAGCGATTAACGGTGGCATGCGCTGAATGGGCTCGATACTTTATTTTTCTGAATGAAGACATTCTTGCTATCATTCGATACGAGGCTGCATTTTATTTCCGATATTTCAAACTATTCTCATGATGAAAATTCCGTTAATTTTCCCTTTTGATGCTATTTGAGGATTTTTTTAGGAGTCCTTTTGAGAAGTATCCTGGCATGAAGCTTTCGGGAAGTTTTCACAGAAGTTCGGAACCTACTCACTTACTACTACAATCGCTCAGAACCAAACGCTTCTATTTGCCATCAATAATCTATTTTTTTATACTGCTTTAGAACATGGGGTTTCCCTTCAACAATATGCGCACGGGCTTCTCGAATCTTTCAGAGCTTTTAGTCACGATGAATGATTGAATTGGCACTTACCACAGATATCAATACGGAAGGTTCATGCAAATAGATTTTTTGGACAACCATTTGCCGAATGTATTTCAATAGAAACATGTGTCTGTCATTTTGTCTTCAAATGTTTTCAAATATTAAGATGGTAATTTTAAATGAAAAACGCGGAAAATAAATACAATAGAAGGAACTTGATTTATGCAAATTCTTGTTACTAATCTAAACTGAAAGGTTTCGGATTAGAGAGAGTGTAGGATATTTCATTTCGACGTACGGCAGTACTTTTAATTAAGTAAGGTTTATACAAGTGTTTGTTCAGTATTTTGTAATCTCCATTTATCGTCAGTTGCAAAGATATTTTGCATGGTTCGTTAATTTATACAGGGTGTTACTCAGTGCACAAACTTCACAGGGTGATAGGTGATACAACTCAGTTGCAAAAATATACAATCACTAGACAATTTCAATACATCTTTATTTTTGATGTCATTTTGCTCAAAAATGAACGGGAAAATATGAACAGAAAAGAATGCAATAGATTTGGGATATGTAGAAATCGTTTTAAAAAAATGTCAACAAAATTCATCCATTCATATTGTTACAACAAAACATTAAACATAATTTTAGTCCTTCAAAAATATCCAATCACCCAGACTGCCGTTTCAAAAATTTCGAATTAATACTCAGTACAAGTATGGGAAAAAATGGGAAAGTTTTAACTGACTGCAAGTTAATTTGCATTTTGATGTTATAGTAAGCTTAATCAGCCAACTTGCATACAAAAAAATTCTCAGCTTCCTGTGATTATTTTGGGACTCAAATCACATGCTACAACAAAATGAGGCGAGGTAAAACAACCAGTAATGAAATACGCAATTTGATTGTTGACAAGCACTTACAGAAATATTCTGCTCGCAAAATAGCTACTGAATTAAATATATGTCAAAGTGTAGTTGTTGAAATCATTAAAACATGGAGAGAAACAGGAAACTCTTCCGCAACTAAGCAAACTGTTTGTCTTGGTCGACCAAGGAAAACATCAAAAAGGCAAGACAAACTTCTCCCAAGAATATTGCAGGGCAAACAACATGTCACCACATCTGAAATCACAATTGACTCAAATGCTGCTACAAGGCGACATCTGAAGGAACAATGTTACGGATTTTATACTGCAAAAGTCAAACCTCTACTGTCACATCTCCAAATGCTAAAAAGGCTGAATTGAGCTAAGGAACATCTTCAATGATCTTCAGAAACGTGGAAAAGTGTCATCTTCAGCGACGAGTCTAAATTTACAGAAGGTAAACGTGTTTTTCATAAGAAAGATGAAACATATAAGCCAGAATGCTTAAGTACAAGTGTCAGATTCTCTGACTCACTGATGGTATGGGGTTGTATCAGTGCAAGAGGAGTTGGCCAATTGAACTTCATTGAAGGGACAGTTAATACTCACAAGTATTAGGATATATTGGAGGAATGTTTTCGTTGCCTTCATTGCCAGAATTAAATCATAACGGTCAAGCAGTGTTTCAACAGGACCGAGCAGCATCACACGGAGCTCGACCGACTATGGCGTGCTTTCAAGCTCATGAAGTTGAACTGCTTAAAAATTGGCTACCAAACAGTCCCGATTTATCACCAATCGAAAATCTATGGCATATTCTGAAAAAAGGAGTCCGACGGAAGAAACCACGGACCTAAGAGGAATTAAAAGCTACCCTGACTAATCTCTGTGCGAAAATATCTTCTGGCCAATGTGGGAAATTGATTTCCAGCATGCCAGATCATTTGCATGCAGTAATTTCTGCTGCAGATGTAAATACTGAGTATTGATTCGAAATTTTTGAAACGGCAGTCTGGGTGATTGGATATTTTTGAAGGACTAAAATTATGTTTAATGTTTTGTTGTAACATTATGAATGGATGAATTTTGTTGATATTTTTTTTAAATCTATTTCTACATATCTGAAATCTATTGCATTCTTTTCAGTTCATATTTTCCCGTTCATTTTTGAGCAAAATGACATCAAAAATAAAGATGTATTGAAATTGTCTAGTGATTGTATATTTTTGCAACTGAGTTGTAACATACGGTACTTTTTTCAACCAAAGAATGGATTAAACAGGTGGTGGCCTTACAGTATAACAGAGCCTTACTGTTTAATCAATAGGAACAGTATTATGATCCACCCTTCTACCAAAGAATGGATGGTCTAATGTTCACCATTAAATTGCTACAGGGAAAAATATCGGAAATACTCAACCCATTACCGGTTACATCCAATATAAATTGTTTCTAAATATTAAATGTTCCTATATAACTCATTAGATTTTCATATACTGAAACCCCTATTACTTTATTTATCATGGAAGAGAGATAGATCGCAGTCATTACTCTCAATCCATAGCATATCTCAATTTTATGTATCGAAATAAGACAAAAATGAAATTTTTTATCGAAAGCTAAAAAGTTGTTTTCCTAATTATTTACTGATCACCAGAAACAGATGCGTGTTGAAGGAAATAAATTGTTTATCTACAGTATCCTTGGTACTAACTTTAATCTTTTGTGTTTTAAAATTTGGTACCACATCTACCTTATTAAAATGTGGTACTTATGTGAGAATTTAGTGATAAATGGCTGCAAAATATCCGAATGATGTTTTTGATTTGTACCCCGTAACCTTTTTAGCTTATACCTTTCCAACTGCATGTAAAATATTCAATGATAGGTCATTTTTAATGCACAAAACACTGCAAACACCACATCTGGACCATTTACATTATCTAATTTGATAAAAGCAAATGGAATTATCATTCGTAAGCAGTTTATTAAAAACGTATTCAAAATTAATTGCATTCATCTTCAAATATTCAATTATATTCTCCATTAGTTAGATAGAGAAGTTATAATTAGATTTAGTTAATCATTAAGTTATTTTTTAATTTATTCATTTAGTTAATGCATTGTGGCATCGTCTATACAAGTTCTCGGACACATTCTTTGTAATATGGCTGCATTCAAGAAAAGCGTATCACGAATTCATGTTGAGTAAACGAAGTGAAAGCTAGTTCCTTACTGTTCTCTTCGATTTGTTCTATACGTTGAGATCTGGCGATTGTGCCAGCCAGTGATCAAAGTCACAGTCATGTTCAGTGAATCATTCAGTGATTTTGCGGGAAATTTATTTATTTATTTATTTATTTGCTAAAAAAACTATTACAATAACCCTATCCAGAGCCGGTATGGCCTTTAGGCCGACATGTGTGGTCTCCGGAGGGTAAAAATAAATAAAATAGTGGTTTATAATAATGCAATAATTAAAATTGATAGACACAATTTGATTTGCAAAAATATTAATAGATTATTATAAATTATCTGTATTTTTAATAATAATTAATATTTAATTGATTTTATTATGTAAATATACACACGCCGGCCAATGAATTAGAAACCTTCTTTCAATATGGTATTGACCCTCCTTTGGCTATAATTACAGAACATACGCAGTTTGGCATGGACTCGACAAGGTGTTGCAATGCAGGTAAGGTAATCGCAGACCATGCTTTCGTCAGAGAGACCTTCGGGTCCTGCAGCGTAGACGGAAGCGGATACCTTCGACGAATGTCTCTTTCCAACATGTCCCAAACATTCTCGATCGGATTCAAATCCGGACTTTGCGCTGGCCACGGCAGATATTGCAACTCGGTGTCATGTTCAGAAAACCACTCCTGAACAATTCTTGCTCGATGGACAGTAGCATTGTCGTCCATGAAGAACCCGTTACCATTTGGGTACAAATGCACCATTGCAGGATGGACTTGATGGACTTGTTCAGGTAGTCTTTGGCTTTCACCCGACTGTCAAGGAATATCAGGGAACCCTTGCCATACCAACAAAACATGGCCCATATCATGACACCTCCTCCTGCAGCTTGAACTGTGTTCACAACACATGAGGGATCCATCGCTTCATGGGGCTGCCGCCAAATTCTCTGCCGGCCATTGGTGGAAAACAATGTGTAACGTAACTCGTCCGACCACATCACCTTTTTCCAGTCGTCAACGTTCCAATCACACCGTTATTTACACCAATGCAGGCGAACTTTCCGGTTTGTTTCTGACACCAGGGGCTTCCTCACTGGCAGGCGACTTCCCATCTCTATTCGCTTCAACTCTCGGCGCATTGTTCTGGAGGAGATGGGTTGCGATGATCCTTCATTGAAGTCTCCCGTCAGTTGTTCCACAGTAGACCTTCGGTTTTGCCGCACAATCCGTCTCAGACGACATCGGTCCCTGTCTGTGTTGTTTGTTTTTGATCCACAATTCTGCCGTTTCGACAACTCTTGTGGATTCCGTTTCCACGCATTGAACATCTTGGAGACCTACCTTTTGAGATACCGGTCAGTTGAACTGTCCTGGAGGTCGTAGCTCCAGCTAGACGGGCTCCCACAATAACTCCTTTTTGGAACTCAGACAGGTCTGCTGTTTTCCCCATTTTGCTCAACTTGAGCAGCTGCAGCTTGTTTCTACCCTGTACCTGCAGCTTGAAATGAGCATGTACCTCACATGATTACATTCATTTGCATATCACAATCGTTTCTGACCTGTGACCCCGCTTGACATATCAGTACAGTAATTCATCACTGGTTTCTAGTTCATTGGCCAGTATGTGTACGTTTAGTATTTGAGTTTGAATAGAGTATATAATAATGCGTTAATTAAGTTAGGGGGACTTGGGGTTAATTGATTTAAGAAATAATTTTATATTTCTTTGTGGAATGAATGCCAGCTCCAAAAAGTAAAGTGTAACCATGAATGAATTGACGTAATTGGCCACATAATTTATGTTTCCTGAATTGTTGAGGGGGCCGTTCTGGATATGTAAAAGAATTTGTGGATGACCATTTGGGTCCATCAGGCTTCTTACCTATTTCAGTGTATTTCCTTTGCATATTTGTTGAGGTAGGCTTTTGTTGAAGCGTTGTTTTCTGTCCTACACGAAAAACGGTACTCTCCGTTATTCGATTGTTGATTGTCATGAAAACATTTTCCACCAAATAAAACTGCTACTTCCAGCTGAATGGATGTCACATACCACAATGGGCTCATAACGTCTTGCTATTTTCGTCAAATCCTGCTATCTTAACTGAATCCCGTGCTGCTTGTTCTGAGATGTTCCTCTCCGAGCCATCATTGAAAGCTGCTATTTTTTTTTTTTTATCTTCGCATGGCCTTTTGCTTTGAATATTACGATTATGGAAAGTTTTAAGCCTGCAGTCTTAAACATTTATCATCGTATGTGTAGATTTATGGTGTTATTTACCTTGCATTACAACATTCATTGTGCATCTTTGATAACTCCATCCTCACGAACACCTACAATAGTTCCTGAAATCATCGTTCGGAGTCACTCAGATCATCCCGCCGCAAACGCTTTTAAAAATGTAGAGATCCGTTTTATCCACCTGAAAGGGTGGCTCTTGTTCAGAAGCTTTTTAACGACAATAACTTTGAAATAGTTCCACATGCTGAGTATTCACTTGATGGCAAACATCTTTATCACTTCTCTTTAGGCTTATCTTGCTGTTGATTGGTTTATTTGTTTACATATCTATCATGCACATCCTGTAGCTCAGAAGATCATTTCATTTTATTTATGATTTATAAAATCATGTGCTACCCGCAGTAATCCTTCTTTTACATGGAAGGAATGACTATTGCGAAGTGGAATGAATTGATAAGTCAGTTTAAGTAAGGGTGGACAAAACTGATCTCTACATTTTTAAAAGCGTTTGCGGCGGCCAGGCATTGGTGGTGTCAATATTCTGAAAAGTGAATACGTCCTATATTGAAAAGTGTCAACTTTCAAAGGTCAGTAATTTTTTTTTCAAAATAAATTAGGAGACCCAACTTGAAAACTTGAATGCACGTCATACTACAAATAATAATCAACACGCAAAAAATATGCAAATAAAAATCCAATCAACTGCGAGATAAACCAGAAGATAGCCCACTTGATCTCACACCAAGTAATTTTTGGTTAAGCTCATATTCTATATTTTTTTCATAAGCTCATATACAATTTAATCAGATAGATTCTGACCCTTCAAAGAGTAAAATATTTTAAAAAGTTGTTTCTTCAAAAAATTTATAATGCGAGCTCTAAGAAATTATTTTGAAGAGAATCAAAAATATGTTCGTGTTGAAGCAATTCTTAAATTTATCCATGTCACGACTACTTACAAAAAACTAATAAACAGCAGTCAGTGCATCGTAACAGTTTTGTAGTGGATGAATATAGCTAGCACATGTCAGCATACCTCATTCTGTAGTTTGTTCTGTTCTCTCGTTACAAGTGACTATGCAGAAACTGGTGAAATGAATAAATTTCAAAAGGATACATAGATCTAAATGTACCCGTCCTCTAAACGATGTTTGATTTAAAAAGTAAAAAAATTCGTCTCGTCTAATTTTAAAAGTTTACGATTCATAAATGAAAAGTTTACGGTCTCGTTATTTGGCTTGCGAAACTAATTAAAAACTTTCCACTTTTATTAAAATTATATGTTTTTTATTAATGAATGATAATAAAACTTTCCACTTTTAAATCATACAAAAAAGTTTTAACTCATGAATAAAAATGAATTTAAATCAGTGTTTTCTCAATTCAAATACTATTAAGTGAATTTTATTATTAATCACCTTTTTATCATTAATGCTACAATTAAAATCAACTAAAATTAATGTAAAATCAATTTTAGTCATCATTATGAGAACAAACCTTTTAAACAAAATGAGACAGCATTTATATTCCCCAATGGACTATGCCATTATCGAAATGTAATGAAAATTCTTATATTTGAATTAAATTATATGCGATTGGCTAAATGTTTCCAATTAATATTTTACGAAATACTCCTGGGTAATTTTCATGAATATTTTTATTTATCATTATTTATATTTATTAACAAATATCATTCATGCAACTAACTATAAGTTAACTGGATAAAACACTTGTCAACTATTCCCCCACAACATCTTGCAAACCTTCCTATCTTTAGTATTTATTTTCTTATCACTTACTTAAGACCGCCTTTATAAAGAGGGCATTCAAGTGAATTCTATCCAAACTGTGATAGTCATTTCCATAGAGGATGCAATAGCCATTACACAAGAAATTAGTGCATTAGAAATGAGTTCACCGATAATTACATTATTTTAGAGAAAGACCAATATAATGTATCCTTTCACAAATCTGTCCCAAGTAAACAATATGGTAAACCTTGATAACCTTGACGATTGAATGGTCCTTGATGCTTCACAATACTGCATTAAAAGAGAGACTATATAGTAAAGTAATACGAGGTGTGAATTCATCCTTTGTTGTGACAATACCCGCGCTCAAGATGCGAACGATAGACAAAAGATAATATAACGTATGCATTACGTGAGCTCCTAAGAAATTCGCCGTATAATACACCCTGAAAATAATACACTTGTACACGCCCCATTAACAAACTTCAGGTAGTGTTTTAAACCAACCAACTTAAATCAAAGTTGAAGTAAAGAGCATTGGGTCTAAATGGAGAAAACTCCCGTAACCATAAAAAGGTTGTAGTTCCTTTATAAGCAATTTCATGCCATTGTTCTTTTATTTGTTATTGTTTTTGACATTTTTTTCATCCTCCAGCCACGAATTGATATGACTACGGTAGTCAGCGCTTGATACCATTTTGCATGAATGATGCATATCTCAGTGTTAGCAGTGCATTTAGTTGAGGACTTTGATTGAATGTTGTGAATACATAGAGAGTTAGGTGATATTCCTTTATAAATGAAATGTTAATAGCAGAGAACTTGGTTATTCTTTAAAAATATATCTACTCTAGGACGGAGCTTCACTCCTTAAGATTTGACATATTTGACATATTCTTTTATAGGAGCTGCTTCATATTTGATTTTTAGCTTGACATATGTCAATATTTAATTTCATAACAAGCATTATTTTCAACGTTATTTCATAACGTTATTTTCAAAATTCTTAAAAAACATTAATATGCATAAGCAAAAAAGGCAAAGAGAAGTCTGTCAGAAGCTTTCTATTCGAACCGAGATTGAAATGTATTTTTGGAGCTCTGTCGAGTGAAAAAAGAAAATTTCCATCAATACATTACTATAATTGAACTTCTGAATATTTTTTTTTGAAAAAGAGTTTCTCCGGCGTCTTTTTTTTTTCCTTTCTTTCTTACGCTTGAAATAGCAACAGTTCCAGTCAGAAGAAACAATGGATAAATGTTTGTTCTCCAATCCCTTTGGCTGCTCGGGTCTCTTTGCTCAGTTGAGAATGTGAAAGAAAAGATTCAGAAATCTAATCGGATCTTTACCACAAATAAACACGGAGAGTGACTGTGTGTTGGCGGCCCAGAAATTCTAGAGACAAATCCGTTGGTCGACAGCTTGTGGAGTTTAGCTGCTTGCTTTCTTTGCCTTCTTTTTTTTATTTGTCCTTCTTTTTTTCTTCCTTATTTCGTCTGGTTCCCATTTCTTTCTCGCGCTCTCTCTCATTCCGTTTCATTCTTCTACTTCCAATGGCGAAGAAAAGTTATACGAAGATTTTGAGATTAAAAAGTGGTGGTCGTTTCGGCTTAAGTCGAGATGGAAAGAGAGAGAGAGAGAGAGAGAGAGAAAACGGATTTCGAAATCCAGTGCGCAATCACATTCGTTGAAGAAAAATTTTAAGGGGGAAAATAATAAAAAGAAGAAAAAAAGGGTTGAACCTGAGGCGAGAATGAAATTATGTGTTTGCCACTAAATTCTCGCTCGCTATAGAAAGACAGTGCGTGTCTATATACTACGTCTTAGAGAGGTTTGCCGGTGTTGCAATGGAATCTGATTTTCAGCAACAGTCAATTAATTCCGGGATTGCTCCCTCCCCCTTTTACAACCGTCGACATAGAGTTTAAAGTTTGGAAGTAAATTTAATTTCCAAAGTCAACAGAACGTTGACTGCTTTGCTGTTTGTTTACGTTTTCTTAATTCAGCGGAAGACTTTGGGTAGTTTTTCGTCTTTCTTTTAAATGTATTATTTTTTTGTTTCGTTTAATGCTTGTTTAAGTTATTTAATCTTTTAGCGGAACAGATTATTAAAAAGTATGTTGCAGACTTTTAATGCAAACAAGAAACAAATGAATTTTGCGAAATGGGATTTAATCCTAACAAAAAAAATTTAAAGGATCTTCGTATGACTTAAACAGGAATGCGCATTAAAAGAAATAAATTTAAGTAGAGGAAATAATGTAATTTGGAAATTTTTGTATTAATTAACAAATATTCCTTAAGGGAGAGACCAGGAAATTTATAAAATATATATAAAACTGAAATCTATACTGCAATGAAAACTAAACTGCCTATATACCATTAGTATACGTGTCTACATGATTAAAAAAGTTCTTTGTCTATTTGATAGGCTTTTTAAAAAAACGTTTCTTATAATCACATTTAGAACATAGACTATATGTTATTTCCACGATGAAACTAGATTCCAAAAGTGAACATTTATACAAACCAGTAAGCTCGAAATTAAAGTTGAAATTGTAGAGAAAAAGGAATGTTCTAAGCTTGTTTACTGAGAGATTTGGCGAATGTACGAGTGCAGCTCTATATTGTCAAGGCTGCGTGCTTCAAGCAAAGATAGCAGTGTTAACATATTCAACCCTTAGATGGGTGGAAATCATCAGCTTTTCTTTCAATACTAATTGTTCAATCCTAGAGCAATTCAAAAAGTCAACCCATGACTTATTTTTTACAAGACAGCTAACTAAATACTATTTTGATAGAATGTGAAGATATTATTTTACAGCGGGGTCAACACCGTTTCAATCATGCATTGTTATCATAAAGCATAATGACAAACCATAAACAATGTTGATATACCTTGATATACCGGTGTTTCAATTACAAACAGAAAAGGCAAGGAAAAATGTTAAAGTATTCTGAAGGATGGGAGATAAACCAAAAATATTATTAACACGATATATTAAATATCTATACCTACGAAAATACAGCCAAAAACGGTATATGTAGAACAAAACTTTTGGGGATAAAGTACTCATGAAATTACCTCGTTCGTACCATTTCACCTGATCCGGCTTTGTTTTCCAACCAAAGCAAAGGACGGAGATATCGATATTAGTCTGTCTATATATAATGAAGCCGTTTCTGAATATAAATTAAACCCCAATTTTCTGGGAACTTTTCTTATATTATTAGAGGCTGCGATAGCTGCAAAAGGTTGCCCGGCGCCCTATTAGAGAAGAATAATTTCATTTAAAGACTTAGATTTGTCAATTGATCCAATATTCTTGGAACTTCTGTTTGGATCTTGACCGACATGCAACAATCTAAGCTATTGCTAATAAAAATCAAATGTAAAGTTTACAGAATGCCCAGCAGATTTCTTTTAGGTAAAAACAGTTGTTGAAATGGAGAAAAGCTGGTGAATGACAATACATTTTACGCAGTAAAAACCTTAAATTATTATCGAACATTAACAAGCAGTATGCCGGTTGTGATAGAGCCTTTTTCTAAACAGAATACATATACAAGTAAATACAGACTATAAATTATACAAAAAGTTTAAAAAATTTTCATCCAGAGAAATGAAGTATATTGTCGGATTACTATAGCAATTACAAGGGGAAATCCAAAAATAATTGAGTAAATTTTTCGAAGCAAAACGTCATGTATTTGCGTTTTGAACGATGAACATTGATCTACTTCTCAACATAACAACCATTCACATTTGTCCCAACGTGAAGCCAGCTTTTCGATGCCCATAGCGCAGAATTCGTTCGGCTGGAAGCTAAGCCATGACCGCACAGCTGTTTTCATTTCATTGTCGCTCTGGGAGCATGTGTTGTGTTAGAGGTCCGAACGGTGAAAGTCCGAGGGCGCCAGATCTGGACTATAGGCTGGATGGTGTAGGACTTCCCACTTCTAGTACTGCAGTTTTTGCGACACTGAAGCAGCAAAATGGTGACGCGCATTGTCATGCAAAATGATGACCTCGTCCATAGCCTTCTGCGGATGCTTTTGACGCAGAGCAGCTCGTAGCCGATCCAACGTGGCAGAATAAGCGGTTAGCGTTTACCGTTTCTCCTTTGACTAGAAAATCAGCAAGAACACCCTGACTGTCCTAAAAACAGTAATCAGCGGTGTTTTCTTGAATTTTTTTGGAGGGGGAGACTCGGTGCGTTTCCACACCATACTCTGTTGCTTCGTTTCAGAGGTGTAATGAATGTCCCTCCTTGTAGTACCAAAGCAAATGCTCCAAACGGTCTGCCATGCGGTTCTCCATATGCACTAGTGTGAAGTTCCTAGGGACCCATCTTGTTGGCACTTTCCGAAACTTAAGGTCTTCGTGGATGATGTGGTGTGCAGTTCGGTATGAAATGTCCATTTCCAGTGCCACTGCTTGGATCGTTACCCATCGGTCTCGCTAAATCACTGCATTCACGGCGTCAGTTTTCTTCTATATGGGGGATGTGCATGGTTTATCGAGAATACTTTCGCGCCCCGCTGTGAACTTGGCACACCAGTTGCACACATTTATCAATGTCATGCACGTGTCACCGTATGTTACCGATGGATTTCAGAAGGCTTTGACTACAGAAACCTGACCACACTTCGGATCACCACAGTCTTGAACGTTTCCTGCTTACCGCCATTTTGGAACAGCTGTAGCAGAAAACATACACACCTGCTATCTCCCAGAGTGGTGGAGAATTACATGCTCTTCAAAATGTATATAATAATTTTTGCAGATACTTGACGGTTTTGCTGTAAAAAATTTACTCAATTACTTTTTGATTTCCCCTCCTGAATCACTTTCCTGAAAGATATTTCATGATTTGCTCAGCAATAGACTTCAGAATTCTTTACACAATTCTTTTTGAGTCTTATAATATGATATCCTAATTTTCCCTACGATGCCAGTCCGTCTTATACTTATAACTATTCTTTTTTAAAAAAAGTATGAATGGAATTTAAAGTCGGCCTTATTTATAATTCATTGCAATTGCGCTGGTGGGGATGACCCTTCCTTTGAAATATCGATCAAAATTCAGAGATCGCGCTTTAAGAGTGTCATCTCTCTTCACCTTTGCCAGTCCAACTTTAAAGATTGTAGGCTCTGAAAAGTTGCATTCTTCTTGCTTAAAATTTAACCCTTCCCCCCCAACTTTTCCAACACTCAACTTTATGTCGTTCATTTGAGAAAAATTCCGCAGCGTAAGCTCTAAAAATATCTTTCGCGCGCCGTCCATAAGAGCGAAAGGCTTAACTACGCAAAGTTTGTGAACTCGTGGCCATAAATCACATTAACTATTCTCAAACTCTCAGCATTCGAGTTAATATTTCTTGATCCATTTTGATCTTCTATGTATCTTAATAACTGACGATTAGTCAAGAGACTAGCGAAGAAACTACTTTGGAAAGAAGTGAGGGTTTTGGGAAATCTCGATCAACATTTTTTTTCCTTTATGTCACCGTTCCACTCCTCCACTTCTTAATTACAAATTTGCAGAGAGAACTTTTTCTCACATGGTTTATTCCAAACGGGCCTTTAAGAAGGTTATTCTCTAGAAGCGATTTCTCGTCTCATAAAGAGGGTGGATATTAAGGCCACAAAACTGTATAAGCGGAAATCCTATGCGGACGGTAGATAAAAGAGAAATTAGAAGCTGGTTTACGACCCAACATATGAGAGGTTCCAGCCTCCAACGACGAGGCCATTGCTCAACTTAACTACTTCTTACTGATAATAGGCTTTTACTTTTGCTCCCCTTCACACACACACACACACACACACACACACACACAGACAAACACACATACACACACACACACACATTTCTTTTTTTCACTTTGGCCCAGAAGATAAAAATATCTTCGCCGTTGATATCTTAATCCATGTTTATTGATTTTCGTGAATTCATTGATAAAAGAAGAATTAAACTGTAATACAACGATTCTGCTTTCACCGTTTGTTTTATTCGTCCTTTGTTTTAATATAGCTCTACCTTATTATCCACTCCATTATATAATTGAAAATTATAGATACGATACAGTTTCTTAATCTAAAGAAAATTTCACCGTTTTAAGTTCCAATTTTATGATCTTGTATAATGAAGTATTCTTAATTCTAGTTTTATGGATGATTCCAAGAAGCTCATTTTCGCATACTCTTAAGTTTATGTTTTGAAATATTCATAAAATGGAAGCAAATCCACATTTAAAAATCCACCAAGGCCCCATTTAATCACAAGCCAAATACAACCAGAAAGTCTGGACGAGGCTTGACAAAAGAGTGATAAATCTTGATCATATCACGGAGTAAATCTAAACTCAGATAAGATTTGTATATCTACAAGTAGTTTCAAATAATAAAACTTTTCGATAACAATTACCCGTAGAAGATAAAAAAAATTATACAATTTGACAAATATATTCTCTGTAATGTGAAGTTATTGAGAGATGTTTAAATTGAGTATATATTATTGTTTACTTGTTATTAATTGTCCTTTTTGAAATGTATTTCTTGAAAAACTTTAAAAAATATCAGTAACTGGAGATAATGGAGAGATAGCTGACTTTTGAAAAAGAGTGGAAAGGTGACAGAGGAAGCAGTCCCTTCGCTCGGGTGACAGTTGACGACATAACCGATAATAAAGCATACATGAACTCGACTCTTCAAATCAACAAGAATACAGTATTATTCTCTATGATAATACAAGGTGATTCAGTCAATTTCTGACCATTTCAGTACTATGATTTATTGACCCATTAATGTTTACAAACTTAGCATTTCAGTATAATATTTTAGGCAGTTCGGAGTTTTTATTCCCGTGGAAAAGTCTTGATGATATGCTCAATGTGGCCACCACGAACGTTTTGAACTGCTCGCAGCCGAATGGTGAATTTGTTCATAACTCTATCTAGGATTTCTGCATCCACAAGGGTGCAGCAGTCGACGATGCTTTGTCGCAGCTGGTCTAGGATTCTTGGTGCTGTAGTGAACACACTGTCTTTAAGGAACCCCCAGAGATAAAAATCACATGGGTTTAAGTCAGAACTCGTAGGGGGCCAAAGAAAGCCACCCCCGATTCGATCTGGAAACCTGTTTGAAATGACACGACTTCCGAATTTCTGATTGAGAAAGTCTAGCACTTCATTAGTGGTATGAGGCCTAGCCCCATCCTGTTGAAACCATTGATGTTAAGGTAAGCCTGTGACGTTACGGTGCCCTCAAAAAAGAACGGACCAATGATGCCTCTTTTGGAAATCGCGCACCAAGCCATAACCTTTCGTGGATGAAGAGGTGACTTATGGATCTCATGAGGGTGCTGAGAACCCCAAAAACGAACGTTGTGTTTATTAACGTCACCTGACAGATGGAAGAAGGCCTCATCTGACACCCACAGGTTGTCCACACTGTCCTGATTGGCTTCCATTTCTGCTCCAAACTCCATCGCAAATTGTTGTCGCTTGTCTTCCAGTGTCTGTTAACTCCTGATAAACATGGATCTTATACGAGAAAGGTGTAAATCCTTTTTCAAAATTCGCCACGTCGTGGTATACGACAGACCTTCTTCAATGGATAGGCGGCGAACAGATTTTTTGGTAGGGGAATCGACCGACCTTGTGCAAACATTTTCGACAACTTCGGCCGTTCGAACACGAGCGTCGCTCCCGCCTTTTTTCTTGCCTTTAACACATCCAGTGGCACGACATTGCTTGACAAAATCCATGATTGCTTGCCTGCCTGGTGGGTCTCGACACTTATACTCCTTCCGGAACTTTCTTTGCACGGTTACAGGTGATTTTGTCTCGTAATACCATTCGACAACCTTGCATTTCTGCTCTGTTGATAAAGCGGGCGCCATTTTTCAACAATACGATTTTCATGCAGCGCCGTTGCAACAATACAAACTCCAACTATTTAGAAATTCGATATGGCGCTCATATTCGTTCAATTGTTTATTCCTAATGCACGTCATTCGAGTGAAATGGTCAGAAATTGACTGAATCACCCGGTAGTTTGAAGTATTATAATAATAATTCTTGTCTATCGAAATGCCAACGAAAAAATGAATGAATATTGGGCAGAGAAGACAAAGTTATCCGGGCGTCGAAACATCTTAGCAACAGCTTCGTCTATAGAGGGAAATTGTAGAATTACTGAAAACTAATTTCTTAATTACCTTTTTGAGTTTGTTCTGTTTAACCTACAACTGTAATTATCTCGGGCAACCCCGGATACCTCTGCTAGTAATAAATATAATCTGTTCTCTGTAAGTTCGACGTATTAACAAAATCGTCTATATGATCATCTTCATTAAACATCACTGACAGATGTTATGTAAATAAAAAAAATTCTTAATACGATATATACACTAAGTGATCAAAAATTTAGGGACACACCCTATAACTCATGGAATGTGCCAAATGTCGCATGACAATGACAACAATGTCTAGGGTGTGCAAAAGTAATTGGAAAACTGAAAACCCACCTGGAAACAGTTTAGTGGACAAAAATAGCGGAACGATGGAAGGGATGGCAAAAGGCTTTATACAGTCATAGCAACTAAGGAACGGTCATAGTGAAACCGATGAATTAGATTTCAATAATTGTCCAGAGGCGAATTCGACTATATTAGCAGAAGGCGATCTCGTGTACCGTCAAGAAAGTGGACAAGGGGGGGGGTCTATAAATTTAGGCGTCAACTACTAAGGTCATTTTGCGCCTTTTACATAAGTTATATCTGTACGCAGCCCGGGACAAACACAAACATCCATGCCCACGGCGGGATTCGAACCCACGGCCAGGCGGACTCGAGAACTAGAAAGCCTACGCCCTAGCCCTGTCGGCCACCTGGCCGGCAAGTGGATAAGGTACTAACTCACTGCACCCTTAATGAATGAAAACGTATTGCATGATCAAATGAATCCAGATTCCCGTTGCATCATGCTGATGGGATTTGTCCTAAAAAGTATGAGGCCATGAGACTGTATGTCATGTGACTAAAATGATGGTTGTTGTGGCAGTATTAGTTTGGGAAATTTGTCATGGTACGAATTATAATGTTCATCAGCAACATAAGATTTATCAACTTTGTTGACGACCACGTTCATCCATTCATAATAACATTTTATTTCTGTAGATGGTACAAGACGATGTACCATGCCACAAGACCCGTAAAATCAAAAAAATAGTTCATGAAAAATGACAAAGAGAACAGGGAGAACAGTTATGGGCAGAGCTGGCGACGGCTGTTCGCAACAAGCCTTCACCATCGTCTAATCGACAAGGACTAGGTGATGCACTTATCTTGGCGTGGAGACGACTTTCACCGGAATGTTTCCGACACGTTGTAGAATAAATGCCACGATGCATTAAATCTCCGTTGGATGCTTAAGAAAGATCTATACCTTACTTACAGAGTGTTCCTATTAAATAAATAACATTTGTACGATGGTAATCTTGATAAAACATCTATTTTCTGTTAAAAATAGAACTAAACTATTTTCTACGGTATGTTTCAATTTTTATGACTCTGCAACTGAAGTTAACTTTATAATTAATTTATTTTTCTTATTTATTCGGGAGCCATTAGACAGATTCGCATTCCACTAATCTGCTTTTATTTATTAAAAAAACAGTTGAGCTATCCTAAGACAACGCATAATACTTGAGAAAGCAGAATTAATCTCCATTCCCTCAGTTTCTATTTTCTGCTCATGTTTATGGTTTATTTTAATTTTTCTCTTTTCTTCGGATATAATTCAAGATAAAAATTTTTAATGAGCCTATCAAATTTTTTATTACTTTCTTCCTCTTGACTGTCTTCCTTCTTGGCTTTTTAATGTTATTACTACGTTTAATGCTGCATCTTGTATCTCGGGTTTCAGTTTTGTTTGTATTCATTAACCTACACTTTTAAGGCTTCGACCTGCGGGTGACAACATTTGGATTCGCTCCATGCCCTTTTAAAGAAAGTATCGATTACTTAAATAATAAGAGCTCATTTTTATCAGTAGTTTAAAATGTTCACCTCTTTCATCTCATCTGATATGCCGAATCGATATCTTTAAACTATAAGGATAAACGGTTAGATTGTAGCAATTAGAAACAAATTGTAGTTTTTATTGGAGAACATATAATTTTTAGATATCTTGTTTTGAGACATCTTTTATAAATGGTTTTCTACAATATCATTGGTGGTTTATGTTATTTCGCTATTTCCTTTTCAGATCCTCCTAAAATCGAGCCCTTCTCGTTCCCGCGAGACCTCAGCGAAGATATGCGTGCCCGAGTTCTGTGCACCATCGTCCGCGGTGACCTCCCGATCACCATCACTTGGATGAAAGACGGCCTCCATCTCCCTCCGGATCTAGGCATTCAAGTCCACAACGCCGACGACTTCTCCAGCTCTCTCACCTTCCGCAGCGTCACTTCTGCCCACAGAGGCAACTACACGTGCACGGCGTCCAACGCAGCCGCCACCGTCAACTTCACGGCCGAACTGCTAGTCCACGGTAATCAGACAAACTCCAGGCGCCACAAGAGAAATCATCTTTTATTGATCTTGACATCATCCATCGATGTCAATGGATCAATATTAGTTTCATTTTTGGAAGGGGGAGGTGGTTTTGATTCTGAAATGAACAGTTGCTTACGTTTTCAAGAATAAATACATAATTTATAGATATAATGATTTAATTTTGGGAACGTTGCATGCTTGCATAAATGTTTGTGTTTTATTCTTAGTCTTACGGTATATGAATTAAGAAGACCAGTGTAAAAAATGAGCATTATTCTGTTAGTAAACATTTTTTTATGGATATATGCGTGCATGTGCGAAATTATATATACCCGTGAATGCTAATAATGTATTGCCTGATAATAACCTATTTTTATATGTAATTTATTCTTTTTACCTAGATCTCCTGAGAGCCACGTTTTTATGAGTTTTAACCTTATCAAGCCGCTATTCTAATAACTTAACACACAAATAAAAGATCTCCGTGGTAATGAAAAATGAATTTTCAGGGTGATTACCATGGAGTTCTGATCAAGCGGAAGAGTCGAAGTAGATCGCACAATTCAGTGTATAGAAGATTTTAGTGTCACCTATTTCTATTTCAAAATTGGACACAGAGTATAAGACCTAAAAACAGCTGACATTTTGGATATAGACTATCCTTTGTCAAAGCAAAAAATAAAAATAACAATAAGAAGGGGGTTAGAAGACATTTTATATACAGACACAATAGGGTCTTACCATTCTGTGTTCAATTTTTTCCCCCCCAAGATTTTTGTGTCTCGTCCTTCTTTTATTTTACTATATCTATTGCTTGATTCTTAGATTCCATATACTCAACCCTCCCTTTAGATCTCTTAAGACCGATACAATTTTTTATCAATGGTAAACACTGAATCGCATTTGAAAATAAACACAATAGCTGGACGTTAAGGAATTCTTTCAGGCCTCTTACGCACTAGCGACTGCTGGCAACCTCGAAACATAACTAGAGCAGCTATCGTTTACGCACTTGGTTTCGGCAACCCGTCAGTTGCCGGAGGCCAGAAAATCAAGAGCAACGCATTCGGCGACTGGGAAGTTGAGCAACCGCTGGGGTGGCTTATTTCTATTGGCGTCTTCTCACTAAGCGAGCAACCATCCCTTCCCGATCGCGGTTTTTGTTTATATCTGTGAAATTCCGAACGGCCTGGCTTCACAAAAAGTTCCGCGTTTCTGAAGTCCCGCATTTTGATTTATCACGATTAAATATGTATGAAAATATGCCCCAGAAGAGCATTTTGCATTATTAACCAGGTCCCGAGATTTTACGTAGTTCCTCGCTTTTTCTTGGGCCTTGTCATCTTCTTCTTTGTCTCCTGTCAAAAACACTTTTCCTATTAAAAATTATGGATTTCGATACGGAGAGCTTTATCCTAGGAATAAAAAGAAGAGAGAAAAAATTTTGGACATGCCTTTATTTCGACGTTCTTGTAATAGGAGGTGCACCCAATATTTCTTTTTTCCCCTTTTTGCTTTCTTTTTAATAATATCGATACTGCGACTATATCATTCGTCCATCTTGAGAGGTAATCGGCCGATGCCGAACGAAGGCGAGAACGGTTTGTTTACCCAATCGGTCTCCCGTCTTTGGTTTCCTGTTGTTCCTGGTTGTTCGCAATCACAGTTGCCGGCAACTAGTTGCTAGTGCGTAAGAGGCCTTAAGGAACACCAGAGGTCAATTTTTTAACCAATGCCAATCTTTTAAACACTATACTTTTAAAAGTTCATGCCAACGATTTAATAGACTGCTCTGTGTGAGGTGGAACAATTACACAAAAACTGGCAAGCTGGTGAAGGAGACGGTACTTGACAATGTAATGCAAAAATAAAGTTTAATTAGCAGAGTAATAATTTACGGCATACAATTAATAATAAGCTTTATCAGACATCAAAACAGAAATGAATACAAAATAAATTGATGAAAGCTAAGTAGCGAAATAATTTGATACACTGATCGTAATAACCATCGCCAGATCTGCCGATGAGGAAATGGAGCCGTTCCCCGTAACAGATTAGGTTGAAATTTTCGATTAAAAAATGCCTATTGAAGAAACTGAAGATGAACTTAATCCAGTTGACGTTTTCTCACTAAGGATGAGCATTGCAACTTTCAACGTTGGTGAGTTGATTCCAGGAAAATGATGTATTGCACTAACTAATCACAAAATGATGAAATCAATAGAAAACGCACATTTCACATGATATAAAAATAGAATGTTAACTCCATAAGATATTTTAACTTTATACAATAACAGGCAATACGCAATTCTATAACTTACGGAGGACTTCAATAGACATTGCCTCCAATATGATGCATTAAATATGCTTGCAAAGAAAATGGATATTTATCCTATTGTTAGAAGAATTAGCTTGAGCAAATTAGTCTTCAGGGAATAATTTAAACAGTTAAGATAGATAAATACTTTGAATGTGGAGAATAGAGCAGCTAATGTTCCATGAGAAACTAAGATTGTGGAAGCATATGCATGAAAATTGTTACAGTCTTTTCGTTCACTTCCCGGGCTGAAGTATTTCCATTCTCCTCTGTTACGCACTGGCATTCTGATATTCTAACTGCTTAGCTCCTACCAGACAGCTAACAGAATTATTAAAAGAGTTTTAAGACAAGAATTTACTATCAATATTAGAAGAGCACAGGAGCAGTCATTCAAATAAATTTCCGACAGGTTAGGAGACTCTTCTATTGAAACCAGTAAAGGGCGGAGTGGCTGCGTCAATTTATAATGAACTAGTAATGAATGACGGTCTTCATTTAAAGAGAAATCATCAATACGAGTTAAACTAGATTTCTCCGTCTTAGAAAAATCAAAGTGTTGCTTAGAAATTAAATTGACATAAATTTCATGTTTACAAAGCTCGCCCCTCTGGTTGCTGAATGCGCTCCATCTGTCTCCTCGTCTTGTAGAGGTTCCTATCTCCTCTTTAGTGAGATCGCCTCCCTTCTGTTGGAGCTAAGGCAGATGGTGATTGTCTCAGCGGACGCCTCTACAGATCTTTATTTAGGGTACCTCGGCGCTCATGCCATAGTAATCGGTCGCCTATTCCTCTCATTCCTACTTTGAATACGGCGCTTTAAAAACATGTCATTACTTTTAAATTTTCCCGCCTCTCCCATGAGCCTCTGCGGCGAGGAAAGCTTTCGGAAGTGCGGAATTCATGATAGGAGATGGAAGTTTATCATTTCCTCGTCCTACCGATTTTTCCCTTTTTCAGGAGACTGGCACGCACCCGAATTAAAATCCAACAAAACTGTCCCCAAGATTGTTATGAACAATCCCCAAGTAAAACGGAAGGGCGGCGACGATTCCAAAGGCGATTCCGTCGTCATCGTAACCGTCTCGTTCATTGGAATCTCTTCATCTTCCACTGAATTTTGCACTGCAGTTTCGGATAACAGTTCCTAAACAGTCAATGAAGTTTTTAAGGAATTCCAATAAATTTCCAGAAGGTTCTTTTTTCTTATTTTTAGTATTGTAAGTTTCATTCTGAAAAATTGTTTTCCACGGATCCAAAGGTGATAAATCTTACAATTGTTTTATCTTTCAGTTACAGTATCGAATCGACTACAAAAATGACATTTCATAAAAGCAACATGTACAGCATACAGGGAGTGGCCAATTTACTATTATGACTACCTGACGGATTACCCGTGGCGAATCGCTCTTGTTTCTAGAGGGCGAGACTAGTATAATATAAAAAAGAAATTTTAATGCTTACGACAGTAATATAAGTAATTTGTTTCTGAAGATAAGGGTAAACAACGGGATTTGACAAACTTGAACGTGGGAGGATTTAGTATCTCAAACAAGGAGCGAATACAGGGAAACCGACAAATTTGTGAAATGTTCAAGAGCAGCTGTTACTAAAATGTTTAAAGATTGCGCTATCATCCAAAAAACTGGACCTCGTCGTGCAACTTGTGATCATCATCGACTAAGAAATGCTCAGACAGCCGTAGTCACAATTATTAAACTCATACAACTAAAAAGTGTTATCAAGCATAGTCTCAGATTCCATAAACCACCTATCAACATTTCGTAGGGTCCATGTCAAGAAAAATCGACGTAGTATTAAAGGCAAAAGGTAGCCCACCGAAATAATTTGGAGGTGGTTATAATAAATTGGCCACTCAGTGTGTATTTATGGAACTTAAATCATTAATTTATAGTTATTAATTTATGTTTTTTTTTATTTTTTGAGGATTTTGCTATTATTCATCTGTGTTGATCGTCCTCTAGCCTTAAAAGCAATCTTCAACCGGCGAAACATGGTTTTGCCAGTGTCTTTTGATAGCTAGAGCTAAGAGATATCACCAAACATCCTTCATCTTCTAAAAGTAAGTTGGCAGTCCTATGGAGAATTGTCTTGCTAATAAAGGCATTAGGGAACACAGCACCTGTAAAGTGTGTACTTGATCTTCATGCCCATGTTCAATAGTGATTTGGGCTGCAATAACCTTCCTACGATGAGACAGCCTATGCTAACTTTATGCATCAAAAATTCATAACTGTTCATGATTTGCAGATGGTTGGTTATTTCGCTGGTTTTGGATCAGCTTTGTTAAACACCCGCTACCGATGAGTTCAAACAATCCACTAACCTCGCTCTTTCGGAGGTCAGGTATACGGTATCTCAATTTGACCTCATCGAATTCAGGTAAATTCACTCCTTTGTATGTTTGCCACCGTAATGAATTTTTACAATAGTGCGCATTCTAATCAATTCTAATCGTGCATGCTCAATAACAGCTATAACGCTTTCGATGAACTTGACACTGGTGCTATCTGTATCCAGGTTCGGATCATTTGTCAGATCGGTTGTACTTGATAATGAAATCCTCTCCAATCAATGATGCTTTAAATGAATTATGCTTTCCAGTATTCTAGAGAGCACAAACCTGCACACCATTTGAATTATTTCGATCTATTGCTATTGCGAATTTATTTATTTTCATGTCTACGAGAAATTATTTCTAAACAAAGTCTAAGCCCTTGCGGTAAGTGTATATACAACTCTTAGAATTCGTGGTATCGACAATTCCGGCATTTGGGGATACTCAATTGGATACGGTAGTGTTTCTGTTGTAATTAATTTATAAAAATTACAACAACAGTTGCTTTTTTAAGGTAATTTAGTAGATTTTATAACGCAAGAATAGTTGCCTTGATGACCATTTAAATAAGCATAAATCAGTTTGTCATGTTTAAAATTTAGTTTTATTAATTGTGTAATCTTTTTTTTCTTTTTCATCTCTCTCTCTCTCTCTCCTTATGGGCTTCCTGTGTACATTTTGTGTGTGCTTGATGTGTGCGTGCCGTGACCAGTGGCTCCGCGGTGGTTGGTTGAGCCCCGTGACAGCAGCGTGTTGGCCGGCTCGGTTGCGGTGTTGGATTGTCAGGCTGATGGGTTTCCTTATCCCAATATCACCTGGATGTTCGGAGGAGGTGAGTGACCCTTGTAAGTATGTCTTTGCTCTTCTCAGCAAAATGTAACATTTCAGAAAAGGCTGCAGGAGGATTGAACAAACCTTCGTCCACCGTTTTTACGACCAAGTAGAGCGTGTCTGTTGTTATTATCTTACCTCATTTAGATACATAAAAAGGAAATTAAAGTTGCACACGTAGAATTGCAGGTGCATATGTTTTGAGAGTAATTTTTGGCATTTTTTTTTATTTCAATGTTACATACTAACGAAATGATTATAATTCACGCAGTCCGTGAGTTCCTCAGAGATTCTGTTATTTTAATTCGGTGCCCGGGCTTCTGGCCGTAGGACATCTTATCGATGGATAAGTATCGGATGGCCATTTCACTGTCATTGCATATTTGACGTATATATTATTTTCAAAAGGTTATCTTATGCAATAATTTTTTCGTAAATATATATATATATAAAAATTTAGAAGTAAAAATCCGTTTAATGTTTTTACTGTGTATACATTCGGCAGTTTCGGCATAAAAATGCCGTCACTGTTTTTGATTAGAAAAAATGCCGTCACAGCTTGAAGTCCATAGAATTAATTGCTTTTTATATGGCTTTTTAATAAATAAATATTTTATTATACCTTTAATTAAATTTGCACTTACAGGGTGTTCTAAAAAGGACTGACGGTTTTTAAAATGCAGTAACAGAAAAACAGTGACAATTATTAAAGTTATTCTTGCTAGTAATTAATGCGTGAGGTCAGGAATTTGTTTTGGTACATATCCTTGTGTTTTGCCGACCGTTATTTTTGCACGCAAGGATCGGTCCACAAATCATCGTGGCAGACGACGAAGACCGGCTTTTGAAGTTCGTATAAAGAAAACCTTGGAGAGAATCACGCATGGCCTTCCACGAACAACCAACTTCGTACACCTCATATTCACAGAAGGTAACATTCTGATGCACATACTGGCCTAATGATAACTTGTTTCAGTAAAATTAAAATTGTACAGTGAAGATGGTGTCTTGCTATTGGCGTAACAAAAGTAAGATTCAAAACTAGTTCGTTTAAATAAGGTAAAAAATATAAACTAACGATTCAGAAAATTAGAATACTTAATTTATTGGTTCAAAATATTAGAATACGTGAACAAACTAACGAAGAAACATTCATTAATGCCAACTGGCATTCTTGAAATGTTCAATATTTGGTAGCATCCGCTCGTGCTTGATCACAGCCTGTAACAGTGTTGCCAGATGGGGGGGAACCCTCAGATCTGGGGTTTTTTCCAGTCGTCAGGGGTTTTCTGGGGAGTGAAAATTTTTTTTAAATATTTAGGGGGTAAAACTGGGGGTTTTATCACGTCCGGGAAAAGTCAGGGAATTTTTAAAAAAATCAGAGAATTTTACAAAATCAACAAAACAAATGCGAAATAGGAACAAAAAATTTGAAAAATGTCAGTAATATTTGGTAGGTTTTTTTTGCTGCTGATGGTCAGGGAAAATAACGTGATCAACCGGTAAAAGTCAGGGAATTTTATGAAATCGTTTCTAGGGGGAATCTGGGTTTTTTTTTAGGTAGATGTGGGGGGTTTTCGATATTTTGATCTGGCAACACTGGCCTGTAATCTGTTTCTCATATTGCCAACAAGCATCGCACAGTCCAACCTTTGTAAGAATCCCACACATGTCGCAAACAAATGATGAGATCAGCTTTATTTCCTGGTGATATGACTTGAAGCCGCTTTTTCATTATACTCCATAAGTTCTCTATTGGGTTAAGGTCGGGAGTATTACAGGCCAAGGAATCATCGTAATGCTTCGAGATTGCAGCCATGCCGGTGTTGCTTTAGAGGTGTGGAAGGACACACCGTTCTATTGGAATTTGAAGTCCTCACCACACAGGTCTTCTGCAGAGTCGAGTATGTAATTTTCCAATACTTCTTGATATACTTCGGAGTTAAACGGATCTTCAAAATGATCATAACTGTCCTATTCCTTCAGCGGCCACAAACGTTCATACCATGACAGATGCTGCAAATTTGACAGAACGTTTAAGATATTCTATGTTGAACACTTCTGTCGTCGTTCTCCACACACGGGTACCTTTGTCATCACGGCACACACAGAACACAGATTCATCGCTGAACATTACGTTCCATTCATCATCACTCCAGAGAAGATGCTCTCTGCATCACTTGACACGAGAGTTCCTTTGCTAGCGCGTCAGGTCGGGCTTTATTTTTGGAACTCCTGATGTAAACTTCAGTTGACCTGGATACGTGTATTCCAAGCTTTTAAAACAGTTTTTCTTGATAATGTTGTTCAGGCACCTTTCATCTCGCATAGTTGTTGCTTTTCTTTGGCAGTTGCGTCGTCTGTCGCAAAGTTGCCACCACATTTGTTGTTGCTGAAATGTCGCTTTTACGACCCATTGCAGTGAGACAAATAGCTTCCAAGTAGTGTTCAATGACAGAGATGTTATGCCACAACAACATTCTTCCAACTGACCAACTTAAATACGGAAGGCTCAACTACCCTTCCCACGCCAATATTCTAATATTTTGAACCAATAAATTACGTATTCTAATTTTCTGAATCGTTAGTTTATTTTTTTATCTTATTTAAAGGAACTAGCTTTGAATTTTACTTTTGTTACGCCAATAGCAAGACCATGTACAATTTTAATTTTAATGAAACGAATTAGCATTGGGCCAGTATGACCATCAGAATGTTGACTTCTGTGAGTATTCTAATATTTTGAATAGGAGGTGTAGAAGGAGGGCACAATTGGATCGAACAAAGAATGATAATCACCCACTCCACTCTCTGCCATCTAGTTTCGAAACTATGTTTAGAACGGGGAAATTGGAAATAGACAACTGAACAGACAATATCAGTAGTGGGACTCAGGAAGTCCGTAATATCAGGAAACGGAATCATAAATTTGAATAGCAGAATGAAGTCTATCAATGAGAAATATAAATTGTCCAGGATTGATTTCCTGAGAGCTATTGCCCACCATTTTTAGATACAGGATGTCTCGCCTAAAGTGAACCAATAGCCAACGTCTAAAATATAAATCTGACAGAGTACTTTCAATGGAAGAATTATTGTACTTTTATGTGAGGGGCTTTTATGTTATTTCATTTTCAAAAAAACAGACCCCATTCTCGAATATGAAAGTCAACTTGAAATGTGCAATGAAAACCCCTATTTTGAATGGCATTTTCAGAATATTTGAGAAAAGTTTTTTTCTTGTTTTTTTTTCAATTGGTCCAACCGTTTAGGAGATAGAAGCAGTGAAAGTGTGGTGTTTGGATTTAAAGAAAAGGCAAAAGACAAAATTTATTTATCAATTTAAAATAAAACAAAGGTTGAACATTTATTATAACAATATTTATTGTACAACCATTATTTTGCATTACTGTAAAAATGTTATGTTCATAAAAAAAATATTGCTATCCATTTTATAATCCATTGTATTTAGGAACAATTTCTGTTTTTTGCCTTTTCTTTAAATCCAAACACACCATGGTCTCTTAAACGGTTGGATCAATTGAAAAAACACCAAGAATAAAATATTTCTCAAATGTTGTGTGCAATCTGAAAATACCATTAAAAATAGGGGTTTCCATTGCACATTTCAAAGTTGACTTCCATATTCAAAAATGGGGTCTGTTTTTTTGAAAATGAAATAACATAAAAGCCCCTCACATAAAAGTACAATAATTCTTCCATTGAAAGTACTCTCTCAGATTTATATTTTAGACGTTGGCTATTACATAACAAATATAATTTACTTAACATAAAAAATATTTATTTATAAAGAAAACAATAAATTCTGTGTACCTTATGCAATTTTTTTTTGTAATCAAAAATTGACGAAAACGCGGACTGTGTATACATTAAAAAACATTAAAGTGATTTTTACTATCAAATATGCATCAATGATTTTATATATACGACGACTTATTATATATGATAGCCTCTTGAAAATAACTACTATATTTATACCTTTGTTGTAAATATTTTTTTACACTAAAGGAATTCTATTGCCGAAAGCGCAGACCATATCTTAATATCTAATTTAGGTCTAATATCTAAATGTCAATAAGATTTCTATCCGATATTTATCCGTGTTAGTCGGATGTACTTCGGTCAGATGTCCGTTTGGTCAAATGTCCGTTGGTCAGATATCCTCGTACCGTTACCTTTTGATGAAGAGTTTACGTCCAGTGATGTAAAAAACATTAGAAACATTAGCAAACTGGCTTTTTTGTTCATGTTTACTTGTTGTTATTTACAAAACGTCAAGATTTATTAACAAAAACGTAACCAAATAATGTTTCAGGAAGAAAGTCGGACAAATAATGGAGATAAGTATTTTCTGGCCATTATTCTGAATACAAAAGTAAAAAAATTTAGAAACATTGATTGCATGGAAGCTTAGAAAAGTTTTAATGGTCTTTTCCCTGTTTTTTTTTAATAAGTTGAAAGATTGTTTCTGCTAGTTTGTGCATTCTTTCATTGGGAATATCTTCCCAGGCACTACGTAGCCCGGCAACTAAATTATAGTAAAGAATAGCTCATGAATGTTCTTTGAGGGTTTGATTCTACATTGATTGATGAGAAAATTATTGATGAAAAATAGGAAAGAAAATTCCACAGCCTGGATTCGAACATGAAAGCTAAACGCTATTTACATGTCCTTAGAGCTTGGTTAGAGCAGTTACCTAGTCCGCAAGCTGGGACTATCTTTGCTAAGGCGTAACATTCATTAAAGAATAGCTCATGAATGTTCTCTGAGGGTTTCATCCTACGCCATACTTCAGCTGTTCAAGTTATTGATAAAAAATAGGAAAGATAATTAATGAGCTATTTTTTATTACGCCTTAGGAAAGATAGTCTCAGCCTGCGGACTAGGTAACTGCTCTACCCAAGCCCTAAGGATATGTAAATAGCGTTTAGCTTTCATGTCTCCAGTGGTGCAATTAGTTATCGCGTTGGCGGTCTGAGCCAAAGATTCCTAGTTCAAATCCAGGCTACGGAATTTTCTTTCCTATTTTTCATCAATAATTTAAATTATATTGCTTGCCATTGGCATAAACTAACCTCTGAAGTTCACCCCATCAATTTTCTATGTGGTTTAAATCGGACTGCATACTGGCAATCTAAAATAATGATATCTTGCTTCACCAACGACATTTTTCTTGTTTCTTTGCTGATGGCAAGATGCATTGTTTTGCTGGAAGATCAGATCATCTGTAAGATTACGTTGCATGAATGGAAGAACGTGATCTTGTAGTAGCTATTGGTACTTACAAGGGAATCCCTCGAACATGTATTTCACGGATTTCCACCAAATTGAAATATGTTGCTCATCTGAAACTACTATAGATGCTTACAAATTAAGAAAGTGCGAAATTTTGTATCTTTCAAAATAAACCGCGAAAACGAAAAAAAGTTGAGCACACATAGCCATACAAGGACTCCATTCTTAACGCGGGCTGGGTGTATTAATGCACTTAATGGAACATCTTTCTTCCACTACTCAGCAATAAGCACGAACCACTTCACATGAAATCAATGGAAATAGACAGCAGCAGACGACAATTGAATGGCTTTTCAAGTTTCTAAACAAAATTAATTTTCAAAAATAGATTATTACAATTAGCTAATTGCCTTCCAGTAAAAAATGTGTAGACTAATTAATAACCATTTCCTTAATTTATTATTTCATTTTATTAAGTAATTCGGTAATCAAACACGGGGCTGGGTTTATGTGCAACGTCGAGTAATACGTTGCGTTGGTGAGGGGGTATGTATCGCGATGCTTTATAATTTTAAATAAAAATAGTATTCATGGATGCTTACCTCATCTTATAAATTATACGAGACGAATAATTTTACAGCAAAATTAAGGTTTTATGCTTAATAACAGTGCTCTAACTGCAATTCTTTGGCGACCGCCGCAACAATTTTGCTTCCCCTCTTACCGCCATGTTTGTTGAACTCTGCATTTCTGGAGCGCTCCGCTGCCGCGCAACGCTATCGCTTCCACGGTGTGCTTGCGAGCAAAAAAAAAGTGCACGGATAGGCTATGTGGGATTCCCTTGTTAGTAGCATTCATGTACTCACTGACAACTGTTAAATTGGTTTTGCCATCATAATCAAAAGTACCCCAGACCATAAAAAACTGGCCTTCTCTGCTTAAGTCATGCCAATAAAATTGACACCCATCGGGACTATCCAGAAATACCTGGTGGCAGTCATGGTCTACTCATCTGTTCATCCTGGATGGTTCCGATGGTTTCAATTAAAGCAGGGTGGTGGAGGAGTTTCTGTTTGGCCTGGAGTCCTTTTGCTTGTGATGGCAAAACCAATTACCATTAAGTACTAAGAGCTACTACGAAGTCACAGTCTTCCATTCATGCAAAGTAAACTTACAGATGACCTGATTTTCCAGCAAGACAATGCATCTTGCCATATAGTAAACACAACATAAATATGGTTGGTGAATAGAAATATCACAACTTTAGATTGGCCAGCATGCAGTCCTGATTTAAACCTCATAGGAAATCTATGGGGTGATCTTGAGAGGTCAGTTTATGCCAATGGCAAGCAATACAATTCAGTTCCCGGGCTACGTGCTGCCTAGGAAGATAATCCCAATGAAAGACTGCAGAAACTAGCAGATACTATTTTTCAAGTTATTTTAAAGAAAGAGAAAACTAGACCACTAAAACCTTTCTAAACCTTTCAGAAAATGATCAGAAAATGCTTATTTCCATTATTTCTTCGACTTTCTTGCTTAAACATTATTAAATTATCTTTTTGGTAATAAATCTTGATGTTCTGTAAATAATAGTGAATAAACATGAACAATAAACCTACTTTGGTAGTTTTTCTAATTTTTTATATCACTGTATTCTTAAGTATTCTGTATTCAGACGACTTATTTTTGAAATCATTTGAAGCTATAGCTTTCAAGTTAAAATGTTCTGCTTTATATTTTAAGAAACGGATGACATACAGAGATCATACACTTTATTTAAAAAAAACTCTGAGAGCGCTCATTTATAAACAAACGTAGGTATGTTCCACAGAATGACTAATTGGAGTGTTGTTTTAGTGATGGCATAGAAAAATGTGATGAGACTTTTGACCGCTCAAAGGATCGTTGGATATTTCACTTTGTTCGCTCATGTTCCAACCACCAATGGATGAAGCCATTCTCGTCTTTTGGATCACAAGTCGCAAGAGAGAGAGAACGAACTTTTCTGTAACTATAGCTCCGATTGTGAACGACGGCAATGGTCGGCTACCATTCTTCGTGAATAACCTTCTTCAGTGGGGCGAATTCACTTGTCCATTTCTCTTGTGTAAGAAAAGGGGAGATTTACGTTTCTTCTTATCAGTTCCACTCCAGAACGAAAAAGGGAGAGTAAGAGAGCGTCTCATTTCTCTCTCTCTCTCTCTCGTCTCTTCGAGAAATCACGAGAAGAAATTCTCACCGTCCTATGCATTTAAAAACGTTGTTCTCCGTAGGGGAAGGAAAAAACTCGCTTCCGATAGTAGAGATTAGGTTTGCGCCTGCGCCTAGAGAAAGGAAGCGAGTCTGCGTGCATGCGTATGGCGCCTGATCAGAAACCGTCTCTCATCTGATCGGGCGAGCGAGCCGTAAAGGAGCTCTTAATGGCTGCCACTAGATGTCGTAAAAAGCAGCCCAGCGAGAGGGATTAAAACTCTCCAGCAGCTTACTGACAGAACTTCGTCTTTCTTTAACCCCTTGCAAACGGAATTTATGAGCATCGACCGAAGGCTGCGTTAGTTTTGACTCTCGCGTCTGCTGGACCACCTGGCAAATCGAGATAATTAATGTCACACTGTCGTATGGTCTCACCAGTTGTTGTCATCATTAATTTCTTGTTACATTTAAAGAGGAGAGGAACACTTTCGCTCAGAGAACGAGGAGAATGGAGGGAGAAATGATGAGGATGAGCGAGCGTGTCAATCGGGATGATGTGCTCGCTGAAGGTTCAAATTGAAATGAATGAAGAACACGGAAAACATTGGAATTTCTTCTCCCCCCCCCCCCCCGGCGGGGCGGCGTCGGGGGGGGGGGCAGGAACACCGAAAGAAAAAAAAACAGAGGGAAAAAAAGGAAAAGGGTGATCCATTTAAATGTCTTACATAAATCATCAAAAGGTTACGGTTCTCTTTCTGCTGACTTTGTCTTGAAAGTTTTCGTGTTTTCCTCATTGCAAAGGAACAAATGTCGTTCTAATTTCATGGAGAGAGCGTAGAACTTCTCAGAAAATCAATTATTCATTTCTTTCAGTTGCACAATTAAGAGAAGCAAACTGAGGAAAGTGTATTCGTGACTTCTCCTGGCCTTTTCGTACTCTTTAAATATTCCAAGTTAAAAAGCAAACCTTTCTGTATAAGTTTGCGAGTTCGAAGAGCGCAGAAATCAACATCTTGCCGATTTCTCGATAAAATGAATTTAAAATTTCAATTGAACCGTTTATTTATGAAGCTAAATAAATTTACTCTGAGCTTATTGTTGGACTGACGTCATCGTCCTTTTAACAAATCTTTCTGTATGCATTTATCGTCAATACTGTTAATAGTTTCATGAGCATTTTCATTCTTTACATAGGAACATAATAAAAAATTTATTCCTTCTCAAGGTCTGTCGACTTTAAAAACATGTATATTAGAAAGTTTAAAACTTGCCTTTTGGAAAACATTACGTCAATGATTGATAGCTTGACAACCGGGATCAAGTAACTTAACGGTTGCGAGTTATGAAGATCGATCGACATTTCTATCTATTTATTTGAAGCTAACTAAATTTGGCTTGATTGCTCATCAATTTAAATAAATGTTCGCTTATCAAACTTATTATAAACATGAAAGTTTTCTTAGCAGCAAGCATTGAACGTGATTGCTTAATCCCTAGCAAAATTGAAATTATAGTTTTAGATATACGAGGTGTGTTCAAAAAGTATTGAATCTTTAATTAGAAAAAATACATTTATTCATATACAAGACATATAACTCTAATTTCCTACAAAGTAATGCACATACTCCTCCCATTGTTGGTCCTGCCATTGTCGAAAGCTCTTCTGGAACGCATCTGTCGGAATGGTGTTCAGCTGGGCCGTCGTATTACGTATATTCAAATCTATCCCTTTCAGATGAATTTTCAAATTGGGGGATAGCCAAAAATCACACGGGTCATGTCGTGCGAGTAGGGAGCCTCAATATGGTTGAGTATCTCAATATCGCCGCTCAACTCGTTACATCAACTTCGCAACAATTCACAATCTGACGGGCGCTCGCTGCATGTCCACGCTGCACACCGATTACCAGAGAATAACGCTACCACGCGTTCTTATGAATGTCTCCTTCACATTCCCACCAAAAGAGGGCTCCCGCGTCTTATTTGTTTCCGCGGGAAAAATTAAGTTTAGATACTTTTTTGAACACATCTCGTATTGTGAACTCTCCACTTAGAGGCGGTCTCCATTTACGCGAATTCATTCTAAGGCCCGGTGTAAATGGAGCAAAAAGCAGGCGATGGCGACTGAATCGGTCGAATGGAATGGTCGCTTGTGGAATGAAAATGGTTGTCTGCAACATACAGGCGACATGTGGAGGTTACGGCTGGTTACCATCGCTCTCAAGTCTTCGAAAATGCCGCCCCCTTTACAGTGCGGCCTTTCTGCATCGGCACGGCCCTGCTTCCTACATTCAAACAGAATGGCTGGTAAAGTAATAACTGGTAGCACGACCTGGACCATGGAAAGAATAGATCCACAAACAAGTACTGTAATTTCTTCGATGTGTTCGCCAGCATCCATCTTGAACGTCGCCTGCCGTAATAATTACGTCATTTCCAAATCGTCATTTAATTGGCGCTGCTTTCTAGTCGTTGCCGCTCAGTTGAACGAAATGGTTTCCACATTTGTGCTATCTGTTGCCTCAGAACTGGGGAACAAACTTGTTTCTACTGTTCTCATGTGTCGAAGCAGCGTAGCCGACGAGAAAGACATGCCTGGGCACTCAAAAATCATCTGACCACAGTAGTCTGAGCAACAATCCAAACTTCATTGTATCCAGCAAACGAAAAACACTGTTAAAATCCAAGATGGATACAATGAAAGTTGGATTGTTGCTCAGACTACTATGGCCATGTGACTTTTGGGTGCCCAGGCAACACCTCCTAGAGAGAATGCCTGCGGACAAAAGGTGTATACATTGTTACATCTTCATCAAGCGGCCAAATTTTGGGCTTTTTATTGGTAGAAATACGATTAACAATAGCCGCTTGATGATGATGTAACATTGTATACACATTGTTTACGCAGGCCTTCTTTCTAGGAGGTGTTGGTCCAGACAACACCACCTAGATAGAAGGCCTGCGCACAGAAACGTCATACATTACACAAAAGCGGCTATTGTTAATCGTATATCTACCAATAATAAGCCCTAAATTTGGCCGTTGGATGATGATGTAAGAATGTATACATCTTTTGATTGATTGTAAAATATTGATTTGTTAATTGTTATAATATATTGTTAAAATATTGATTGTTAAAATCCAAGATGAAAACAATGAAGATTACATTGTTACTCGTACTAGTATGGTCAGGTGACTTTTCCGCGCCGGGGCCCGTCTTTTACGTTGGTTACGCAAAAACGAAGCCAACGAGAAAGACAGGCCTCGAAGCGGACAAGTCACCTGACCAACTGGGTCCGAACAACAATCCAATCTTTATTGTCTCCATCTTGGATTTTAACAATCAGTATTTTTTCGTTTGTTGGAAACAATGAAGGTTGGATTGTTGTTTGGACCCAGATGATCAGGTGACTTTTCCGCTTTGAGGCCTGTCTTTCTCGTTGGCCTCGCGCAAAAAGCCCGAGGCCTACTAGATAACAAGGCCTGGAAGCGGAAAAGTCACCTGGCCATCGGTATGCAAGCAACAATCCAACCTTCATTGTTTCCAGCAAACAGAAAAACACTGATTGATAACATCCAAGATGGAGACAATGCAGGTTGGATTGTTGCTAGCATCCCGATGGTCAGATGGCTTTTTCGCTTCCAGGCCTTATCTCGTTGGCTTCGCAAAAAGCCAAATTTGGGGCTTATCATTTGTAGAAATACGATTAACCTAGGCCCAGTATAAGTGATGAAACAATAAATGACGTTTCAGTGCACATGCCTTCTTTATCTAAATGGTGTTGGCCTTACACGATTGAATTTTTCTTAATTTTTAAATAATCAAATAACTATACATTTTCTCATTCTAATTTGATACTGTTGAATCAGTTAAGATGTGTAAACCAGTTCTTTTGTTCATTCTTATTATCATGTACTGCCATTTTTGATTGGCTTAAAGCATCTCGTGACACAAGTAACCAATCAACCGCAGGATTCTTCCATTCTCTCTTCTGCAGCAAGAGAAGGTTACCGTGTGATCATTGTTACTGTCATTAAGTTTATTGCACTTATTGCTATTTTTTTGCCGTCCTGTAAGCTGCATTTTAGGAGCACCTGCTGCGCGCAAAATACATCCCAGGAATTAATGCGCTTCGGTCAGCCTTGTTTACGCGTAACATTAAGATCAGTGTCAAGTTAGACTAAGAATATGTTTAGACAGTAGATGTGTCACTGCATACATTTTTAAACAAAATAATCGCCTTCATTTCGCCCATATTTGTAAAGTTGTTGATAGATGGTACAACATTAAGAAATAGCTCACGTGACATTACAAGCTGATTGATGTACATTAATAAGTAATGACATCATCAAGAGCTACATTAAATAAAATGATAATAAAGAGACAAATATCAAGATCAATTTACGAAATAAATTGAAAATTATCACATCATTAGAAAAAAGTGCATTTATAAATAAATTAGTAGTTTGTTTATACAACATTATCGAGTCTATACAATCAACATCACCTAAAGATAAGGCCTTAGCACTGCGTCATCAAACATAGACAGACAATGCAACTTTCATTTGTTGTAAATGGAACGGATTTTTCGTTTGTTGTAAACAATGAAAGTTGCATTGTCTTTCTAAGTTTGATGACGTAGTGCGAAGGCCTTTCTTTAGGTGGTGTTGACACAATTCGTACAATTAAACAAAATACTGACATTAAGGATTTCATATTTACGAAGTCTGTTCAAAAAATAACCGAAGTTTTTTAATTACGCGGCAACGGATCGTCGTAGCGACGAGCGGTTGGCAGCACTGCAATTGTCATATCCTTCCGCCTAATGGACTATTTAAAGTTTTACATGTTTCGTTCCGAGTTATTGCTTTTTGAGTGCAACGTGTTTCAGTATTCGTGGCGATTTTTAGAATGCCCGATTTACGAGAGCAACGATGGACCGTGAAATTTTGCGTGAAACTGGGGAGAACATTCACGGAATCGCAAAAAGAGACCACTGTTGTGGGAAGACAACTCATGGTTCCTTCATCATGCCAATCCGCCTGCCCACTCAGCCTTGTTAATTCGCCAGTTTTGTGCCACAAATCAGATGACTGTCCTCCTCCCAGCCTCCCTTCTCCCCAGACCCAGCTCCCTGCGACTTTTTCTTGTTTCCAAAATTAAAATCAGTGCTGAAAGGGCATCGTTTCGACTCCATTGATGACATTAAGAAAAGGATATTGAAGGATATTCCAAAAGAAGCTTTTAATCTTCTTTAAATGGTAAAATGAGAACACCGCTGGAACAAGTATGTGAGTAGAGAATGGGAGTACTTTGAAGGAGACAAAGACCAATAAGCTGTATATTAAAAAATTTTAAAAAATTCCGTTATATTTTGAACAGACCTCGTATGATTCATAAAGAAACTGGTTTTGCTGTTCGGAAGGCTCATTGAAAGCTTAGATTCTGATGATGAAGAAGGGATTAAATCCGCAGTGAATTAAAAGTTCAGATTGCACTGTACATATTCTACAAGAAAGTATACGAGCAGACAAGCAGCGGACTCTTGATATACTCTAACCAATTAATATCAACAACCGTATCAGCTTCAACGTGTTTTTTGTATTCAGTAACTTTTTATATTAAAAATTATATTTAAAAAGGCGTTTAATTAAAACCTTTCTATTCCAGTAAAATTTCTTATCTTTAAAGTTAAATATTTGAGACTATGGAACGGATCCTATCACTGATGCCATTTACGCGATGTTTTCGTAGAACCAATTAATCGCGTAAATAGAGGAATTACTGTACCTTAATAACTTATCAAAATGGCATAAAATTAAGAATTTTTTTCTTCTTTTATTACTTAATTCCGAAAGCACACATTTTCCTACAAACTAAGGATCTACTTGTAATATCAAAATAGTCAAAGGCCTCTTTTTTTTAATGAAAATAAAATTAAATCTATTTGAAATAATCACCGTACTAATAAGCCTTTAACAAATTGAAGTCTCAATATTCCTACTAGCTTGAAATATTCGTTTTAGGTTAACCGGTTTATGGGTTATGTATTTTAAAAGTTTAATTTTTATTCTACTTATTTAATTCCCACAAAGTTTTAATTTGAGTCTTGATTTTCTGGCACTGTTAGGGCAGGCAAGGGAAGCAATTCACTGATTACATAAGTAACATAAGCAAATCTCCAGGAAGAAAATGCTTTACAGTATCATATTTCATAATCTATTTTAGCAGTTAAAGATAACTTGAATATGGTCTATGTAAATGTATACTAAATTATAACCGGAACTTCATTTTAAATTTACTTTATTTGAAATCAAGCGCATAACACCTCAACTTAGAAAAGAGTAAATAAAAGAAAAGTAAATAGTTTATGTATGTGTTAATGGTCATACGCGGCTCATTGCTGGCTCCTTTGAACTATCTGACGCAAATGTTTCACCAGTTTCTGGCCGTTCATTGCCTATGAAGTGCTTCATATTGGAAAAAATGTGAAAGTGTAACTAGAGAGCTTCTACGGAAAAACAAAACAAAACAAAAAAACAAACGTTGAATAAAGAAGCCTTGTTTGTTAAAAATGATATACGACGCTGACATGTTATCGTATACTATCGACGCTGACATGTTACAGTGACGGCAAGATTTAAATTATAGGATTGACATGTATCGCGTTACAAAGGGGCAGACCTATCGAGCACCTATAATAACTCTTGTTCCAGAAAAACGTTCAGTTTCTGTTTTAAATATGTTACGAATGTTGCGAATTCTGTAGAATAACCTTCGGAAACCCTGGATGAAATATGAATCCACAAAGAGGCATCCACTTTAGTCCTAATTACAAATTATGCGTCAACAACAGCGAAACATTTCTTTCTCTCAACACTTATGGACTGCTTTTGTTTATTAACCTTAAAAAAGTACATATTCGACCCGCAGTCGGTTTAACCAACACCTCCTAGAAAGAAAGCCAAACAACTGAAACGTCATACATGGTTACATCATCATATTTAGACCATTGTTAACCGTATTTCTACCAATGATAAGCCTTAAATTTGGTCGACTCATGATGATGTAACAATGTATGAAATTTTCGCGCTCAGGCTTTGAGTAGAGGTGGTGTTGGTTTAACCCGCGGACATCGAGAGCAGACTAAACTTAATGATCTGCAAGCTGTGACTGGAAAGTTTTGAGATAAAGACGTAACACAAATATTACGATACATTCTTGTTAATCTTGTATACTCTTCCTTAATTCATAAACTTGTTTGCATATTCGTTCAATTTTTATGACATGCAAGAACGTTAAGTCTGGAATGCTGTTAAAGGCATTCTATACCTGTTTGAAATGAAATAGAAAATAATCGACAGAAGCAGAAACTGCATTCAGAATTGTAGCATTGTGAGATGATGCATTATCATGCAAAAAAGAACTTGCCACAGTGTTGGCAGTGACTCATTCGCAGCATTATCATCAGAAACTGTTCCAAAACGGTCCTTGTAAACAGGATTTGCGTTAGAAGCTGTAGGCCTTTATAGAAGCAATATGCACAAACACTACTGACTTTTTAAGAATTCAGATGTGGTGACAGCTGTATCTAGCAATGTGTTGTGCGCATTCGACCACCCGATGTGTAGAATAATGATTTCACTTCAACATCTTTATATTGTTTCCAGTACTTCATTAGCATTTCAACCTATCTCTTTCAAGCTCCTCTTAATAGTGTTACAACGCAGAAAGTCTTCACTACAAAACGAATCCATATTTAGGAGACCACTAAATAAAGATTTGCTCAAACTTGATCATGTTCTGAGCTAAAGATTCTACCATCTGCGTATTTACCAAGAGATAGCATTTGCATTTCATCTGAAAAAAATTATCTCAAAATTATCTGATTGCAGCGTGCATGACAGATTTTAAAAATCACCTCCATCAGTTTTATTTTCTTCTTTTTACATTGCTCTTCTACCTAGATCTATTTGAGAAGGTAAACTTTAAGTACGTCCACTTTGCTTTATGCTAATTGTGCTTCTATCGATTCACACAAGTTAAAATTAAAGCTCTGATTTTAATTTATAGAGTGTTTCTTTAAAAAAAAAAAGTGACGCTAATGCCGAGTGTATTTTATTTGCAGTTAAGATGCCAGGTGACTTCACTACGATCGAGGAAGGGAACTTTCACTTCCACCTGGCGTCGAACCGGTCGCTGATGATCGAGAGCGTTCGCAAGCAGGATGAGGGCTACTACCTGTGCCAGGCGACCAACGGCATCGGAGCCGGTCTCAGCAAGCCCGTGTTTCTCACGGTAAATGGTACATAGCCTCGCTGACTAATGTAATGATAAATGGCCGGTAATTTTGACTTCTGGAGAGTTGCCACGAAATGGCCTGGGTTTTTTTTTTTTTTTAATTTTCATTTGGCCGAAGCACGAGAGGGGGAGGAAAAAAAGTAACGAGATAAAAATTTATAAATGTGCCTTCAGCTTAACGTTATTGGCATTCATTGTTTGAAAGGAAAAAAAGAATATTTTCCTTATTTTTATTTAATTGAAATTTATGAGGAGTTTAGTTGGCTTTTTCACTGTAAATCAATAAAAGTAATTGTTTTCCAAGGAGTCTTAATTAACTAAGGTTTAAAACTTTTATTGTTTAAGATTTTTTTAAGGAAAATTTTTGTAACACAGTAATTATCTAAATGAGTTCTTTTTATTCTCTACAATAAGCAAATTTTCCGTCATTAATATCCATTATCCATTTAATTTACAAATTAAGCCAGATAGTTTATCCTGAGAGCTCCGAAAAGTTATTAAAACTAGTTTATGCTTTCGTTTCATTTTAAAGTTTTGTTAATTACATTTCATTACCTTTAATGAAACTTTTTTCCTCTTGCTATTTTTTGGAATGCTTATAAGCGAGATAGTATTTCAGTATACATTTGTAATTTCTTTCGGTTTTTTATTCCCTGATAATTAACATAATTAATACGAGCACGTTAATTCAGGAAGGACCGAGAAAAATTATTAAATAAATAATTCAGGAATTAAATTTTTGACAGCTCAAATTATGCAAAATTGAAACGTTAAAGTGTTCTTCTCACTTTTACGCTTTATTTTCATTTGCACGTATATTTTATTATTCTATAAACAAGTATCCCATAATTGAAAAAGACATGTATCCCATTAGGCTAAAAGAACGTTTGGCTTTATGACGTTATGATTCTACCTTTTAATAAGGTAAGAAATGAAAAACAGTCGAAATATTTGGGTTTATATTAAGATGCGTCATCACTTTGGCAAAGGTAGAAATAATTAGACGTTACTTTCAGTAATACTAATTCACTATTTAATTAATTGGAGAGCCTTCTCAACTTGTTTCGCCTGACGGCATTATCAAGAGATTAACCAGATATTGTTAATTCATATCTACTGTATATTTTCAAAATCTTAAAATTATGTTCAGAATTAACCATCGATGAATTTCTTGATAATGCCGTCAGGCAAAAACATGTTAAGAAAGATCTCCAATTAATTAAATACTGAATTAGTGTTATTGAAACTATCGTCTAATTACACTGGTAAACACAATCATTTTAGTTGGATTTCAAAAATGATACCAATTTTTCTATATTGGCTGTTTGAGATATTGAAAAAATTGCACACCTTAAGTGGAGCCCAAGGCTTGTCTTGGTCTCCAAGTTTCACATTAAAATAGGCTAAATATGCTTTTTTGACAAAGGCTGTGACGTTAGTTTTCAACTTCTGTGGAGTGCACTCTCCACAAATGTAGCGGAATACATCAGAATTATGCAAGCATTTTCGACGAGAATAACTCATGTTTCCTGCAAAATCAATAAAAATGATTTCAAAACAATGATTTAATAATACAATGTGTGTACTAAATAAACGAAAACAAGAAACACAGATATATACGGTCGTTACCTCCTTGAACCCCGAAGAGCGCGTTTTTTGAATGCTGGATTTTCGAGGTTTGACTGTATCTCAAAAACCAGAGCCAATCGAGCAAAACCAATGTCATTTTTGGCTTCTGCACACAAAGATTACCCTGAAATTGTTGAAATATCCTTAAGAACCCAAAAGAAAATTTAGTCCTTTGAAAATTCCCGTCTCCTATTAGTGAATCAGCAGAAAACCCTATCTTATCGCTTTTCAGAAAATCCTATCGCTTTTCAGATCATAACAGAGCTTCTACCATGCTTCACCTTTGGATTATAGACAGTTCAGATCATTATACCATAAAAGTAGTTCCTGAAAACCCCTAGGGCTGTTGTATTGATTGCGACTTCCAAAGAGAACAAATGTTAGGGCATTCATTTGTTATAAAAATCTCCTCTGTATAATAGGCGTATAATAATTTTCCGATTCTCTCTCCTAGTTGCCTTTCTTAGATTTCAGGATCAAAAATAATTTTTTGGTGCCTCTCATTTAAATAGGAATTTAAAAAATTAATAAAAAAAAATGCAAAAATGTGATTACTTTTTTATTTTAAAATTTATGCCCGTTTTTTCTTATATTTTAGGATCCTTTTTAAATGCCCGTCTGTATTTGTATTCAGAATAACACAGGAGGTTTTTATCACGGTTTGTATCAGCTGCTTGAATACCCAAAAATCTGCCCTCTTTGGAAGTCGAAAACTAAAGTAATTAGCAGTCAATAACATTTCGGAAGAGAAAACATTAGCATCAAACACCATTAATATATCTTACCTGTGGCAGTAAATGTAGGCAGCCGATGAACTGTTATTGTTCATTAAAAATAAAAATGAAAATGATTGTCTATGAAATGAAAATTATTTTATTTGTAAATTACTTCACTTGAGCAATAAATAAACAAAAATTTATACACTTCCGGTAATTAACGTGACAAAAAATATGACGCATTATATCTCCCAAAACTAGAGGGTAATAAATATATGCGTGCATCCATCCAATCGATGCCTTAAGAGGGTTGTCGACGTGTCTGCTACAAAAGGAGGCCCCCACGAAGTGGGAAATAGATACGAAACGAGTGTGTGTATATATTTGTTACCTTCAAGTTTTGGGAGGTGTAATGCGTAATATTTTTTTCTTGTCACCATGTATTACCGAATGTATACACATTTTTGTTTATTTATTGCTCAAGTGAAGTAATTTATAAATAAAATAATTTTCATTTCTTAGACAAACAATTTCATGTTTATTTTCAACTAGCAGAGGACCCGACGTTGCCCGGGATAATTACGCTTGTAGGTAAACAGAACAACCTCAAAAAGCTAAATTAAACCTCCAAATTGGTTAAATAATAACTCAATCACTACAATATAGAGCGAAGGGACTTTCCATTCCAAGAAAAATCCGAAAGACAGGAATTTACCTCGTCACTGAAAAAATCCATTCTAGGTGATATATCGGGACTTGATTTACCGAAAAAAAAATTTTTTAAAGGCTCACAATGGATGGACCTCTCCAAAGATGCCTTCTAGTCTAAATAGTTTTTTACTCACGTAATTTTACTTTAGATGTAAACTTGATGTTGTTGCAATTTCCTTTCTTCTTTCGATGTCTTGAAGCAAAAATTAGCCATTCATCACTTTGTGTAGTCTAGCGGTCGCCGATTCTTCTATTTACTTGCTTACCATTTGCTCAATACAGCACGGAGCTAAAGGAGCGCTTTCTCTATCGTCTTTCACTCTTTCTCAATAGTCTGCTAACTCATTATCTTCAGTTACTGATCATTTTTAAAGATTTTCAAGAAATTGTTAAGTACTAAGAATTCTCTTTTCTAAGAAAAGCCTGAATAACAGGAATTCTATGCATCGAATTCTATTTTGCACAAACTTTGCCTTGCATTGTTGGTCATGAGACATATTGTTGATCCTTGCATAGTGTTGGTGCATTGCGTGTTGACACCATTGTTGATACCTATTGTTGCACAAACTTTTATTTGCATTGTTGGTCATGAGATATATATTGTTGGTCCGTGCAGAGTGTTTGTGAATTGCGTGTTGATACCATTGTTGCAAAAACTTTGTCTTGCATTGTTGGTCATGCGATATTTCTCATTAATATGCCCTGCCATAACCATGAATATCGATTTTTTATCAATAATTAATATTTTTTCGAAATCTGAGGTAGAATGTTTCATTTACTTATCAATTATTTTCTCCAACCTCTCTATCTTTTAAAAGAGCAAACAGAAAATCAAAATAAAAATTATGCTTTATTTAATTCTGCAAGTTCTAAATCAACAGAATTAGAGGAGGTGTAAAAATGAAATAAAAAAAATCTTATTATATGATATTACATTTTCAACAAATGAATATTTAGAAAAAATATTATATATTCTACGTCTATTTACTTATGCAACATGAGATTCCCAGAAGTTGATAAAAATATGAATTTCCTTTATTGTAAATTTGCTGCATTTATAATGGAAATGCAGATGAAATTTTAACTTTATTTGAACAATATTCATGTTGCGTTTTTTGATGAATACCATGTAAATGGAAAGTTAATTGGTGAACGCATTAGGGATGATACCATTAGATTAAAATTGAATGATTATAAAACACGGATGTAACGCGTTTGATAAACGTTTCGAGTAATTTTAAAAAAATGCTATTTCCTGACATCATAGAAATCAATGCTTATTATTACTGCATTAAAACTTTCATATTTTAAAGGTGAAAGTTGAACTCAACGCAAATTGGCATTAAAGAGCTTCAAAGAGAGTTTGGTCAACTCATGAGAATATTTACTCAATTTGTTTACCGTACCGCAAAAGGTCAAAAGCCAAGTCAAACTTCACTTTTGTGATTTTCACATATCGTATTTACAATATTATTGTATACTGTAGGCATATTAATGTTGATACATTAAGCACGATTTTAATAAAATAAATAATGTCACGATGAATATGTACGTTTCTCTATTTTTAGCTGAGAATTTCGAGAAAAATTAAAAAAAAATAAAAATCATGGTCACCATCGAATGGTTTAAATACATTATTTTTATTAGAATAGTAAAATAATTAAGGTTAAATACGATTTTAATGGTTTATTATAGACTATGGATTCTGAATTATGTCTTTTAAAATGGGTAAACGCCTTCAATGAGAGACGCCAATATGTGACGGACATGTCTAGACCTGGTCGTCTCAGTAAATGTGTAAAGAAATGAATTTCTGCGTTACTGAACATATCAGTCCTGGAGAAAGGATTAGTTTTTCAGAATTATTCCAGAGATTCTTCAGGTTGTAGAGCGCTCCGTTCGTTAAACAGAACAGGCGATGCCAACAGCATCCTGCGACTTTCACATTGGGTTTATACACAATGCTGGTGACTATATCTAGTAAAGTTAAAATTTGAAAGAAGCAAATGAATAGCTGACAGTAAAATTCCAATCTGGTATATTATAAATTAATTCTATTGGACGCGTTGAAACAACATTTAGCAGTTCTGTTTTACTTGGAGAACATAGAGTTTATTGTTCACTTTACTTTTTACTAACAGTTATATATTCGGAAGGTAATCAATTTTTAATAGGTGAAGTTTTGAAAAAAGATGCACCTTACAAAGTAGCCTAACGGTAGAGATATTAAAACAAAATTCTCACTGAATGTAATTTCCTGAAAAGTACAGGCGCATCGAAATAAAAGATATCTTTTCACAGAATAGCAATGGCACATGTCCTAAAGTATTTCAAATCTTGTTGCTATATTTTAATCATAGGGGCTGTTAAATTATGTAATATATAATCACAGGGCCTATTAAATTATATAATAATATTAAAATCATGGCGTTTGTTTGTTTATTTATAAAGTGATTGATAATCTGCTAAAATTCCTATAAAATGTTATTTTGATATTGATTCTTTCGGCTTCCATCCTCAGTTTAATTGCTATAGGAAAATTGAAAAAATATACTTTTCGTTTATCTTCATTTTTCTAATATTAGATTTGAGTAATATTTTTTTTATTTCTTTGAATATTAAGAATGAAATAAAATAATGATTTCCAGTCATTTAATTAAAGGGAACCAATTTACAAAATGATAATTTAGCCCGTGATTAATTTTTTTTTGTAATATGTTAAAATTTCAAACAGGAATATCCACTGAAACCTTGTCAGGAAACATAATTTTATAGTCTGCTTTATCTTTTCAGATAGCATCGACTCGCTCTCTCAGGTGATAAATTTTAGCCACGTGTGCCAAGTGTAATGTTACCGTTCGCTTGTCCTCTTCGTGCCGTTTATATCGGGGGAAATACGAGAGCTAACAACACCCCTTTTCAATGGGACCTTTACTTTTTATGGTGGGCAAAGGTGCCCATTCCCGTGTGGTACCCGTTCATGTTGAAGAGCTTGCAAAAGGTTCTGCCAATGGTTCCAGCCATTTGAAAGACGTAAAAAAACCTTTGAATGGCTCTCCCCCTTATCGACTACAGGTGTTCGTTGGTCTTTCTGCAATGTTTTCACGAAACAATTTCATCAATTAAATTTAGCCCAGCAGAGTCGCTCCCTTCTCCATCCATCTACTCTTGGTGTCTCATCATAATGAGTGCGAGTCGTGACAGCAGGGAAAGAGGAATTGGGGATGGGGAGAGAGTAAAGAGGAGACTTCAATCTTGCCGAGTTCCCCATCTGTCTTGGCCGTTCAAACACTCTATTTAATCTTCACTCTACGCCACAAATTTGGCTTTGGGTTGAAACGCAAGGTCCTTTATCCTCTTATCCGTTATCGCTTTTGACAGCCCCACGATTTCTCCTTCCACCCCCGCCTTCACCTGTTTTATTGGTGGCAGACAAGAGGCACTTTAGTTGTCGCAGCGCAAATCGCTTTCCCTTTAGCTCGTAATGATTGGTATTTGTGTCGTAATAATTTCGGCGAAGTCCATATCAAATTCTTTTAATAGAAAAGAGTGCAGGAATTGGCTTCTTCACCTCAGCTTTTACCGACTATAGAAATAGGAATGAAAACACCTTTGCGTAGAAAAGAAAACATTAAAAATAGTTCATCTAAATAATAGTAATTTGTAATAAGAATTAATTAAAATGTCTAAAATGGAAACGCTCGGTGTATCTAACAATGTCCAATTGTCTAAATAATATTCAAAGCTTCTTAAAGGGATGTTTGACATCTTTTCCGTTAATATTAATTTTCATAATTATTCAAAAACTTTGGTTCAATTACACATCACTATAAAACCTTTAAATAGAAAGATTTCTGTGCAAAATGTATGTAAAAAATTTTTTAAATATATTTAACGTAAGTGAAGTTCAGAACTAAATATAACATCTCCCCCAAAATTTTATATAATAATTTTAAAATGAATAGAAGAATGAGTATCAAAGGATCCTAATATTTAACTATGTTTTTGAATCAAACAAAATATTCACAATATTTGGATGAATATTGCCTTACGGGATTTGAAAAAGAAAAAGGGTTGAGAATATTTGAAAACGATAGCATTAATTATTCTAAAATGAAAGACATGGGTAAGTTAAATTTAACATATGGCTCAGTTTTTCTATTTAAGCATGGAGGGAAAAATTAAATCTTTTCATTAAAAATCAATATTTAATTGATTGTTAATATAGCTATTGTATAGATAAGTTCAGATAATACGAAAATCAAATTTTCGTAGGACAAATCTTCATGTCAATTAGCCAAGCGACTCTTCTCTCATTTGAAATTCAAGCTAACAGGCTGTCCAATTCGATTCCAGGAATTGAAGCATAAAAGTTTAACTGAACGAAGTGCTTTCTCCATTCTGAGTCACAGTTCACGAAACGCGAACTGACAGCTGATCTTTAACTCATTAAACTTTAATATCCAATCTCCTCGGTCAACATTTCTCTCCCGGATTTCAACTTCTTTGAGATTTCAGAAATAAAGTACCCGTCTTGAATTCCAAGTGAACTCTACAATATATATAACATTCTACCATTACAGAGAAAGAGAATAAACTCTGAATTATTGGTGGCAGCCACCTTTGCAAAAAAAAATGTCTCTATTCTTTCAGAGAAAAATGAGAAAAATTTTCCCAGTATTCAGCTGAAATATAAGTCTTAGATTTTTAATTTTTTATTAAGTAAAATTGTATCAAACTCTTAAATATCCATAAAGCAATGTTATTAAAAGAAGACATAATAAAACGAGTGATTGTAAATGTATTCAATTGAATTAGAAAATTTTAAAATATATTTCCTTGGTATTCTATCTGGTTTTCTTTGTATCAGTTTGTGTAGTTATGCAGTTTAGTAGGCCTGTTTGTGATCAAGATTCCTACATTTTCTCAGCTCCTCCGCAATTCACGATAAAGCACAAAACACAAGCAGTTCGCAAAGGAGATGACGTCAGCCTGCATTGTGACGTCAGAGGTGACTACCCGATGGAAATTACCTGGCGAAAGAATAAGCAACGCATCTATCCAATCGACGACCACAGGTAAAAATATAGCCATAAGTAAACTTCATTTTGATTTCTTTCTTGATTTTAGTTTGCTATGAATTTTTACCATCTTCTCTCCCTCCATCTGGGCTGCTTAACGGGATTTTCTAATCCGGCTCATATTTTAAGTCTTCGAGTATTTAATAGCATGATTTCTGCTATAAAATCTTCCAGTCATATTATTCTGCCCTTTTTTAGGATTTATTATTTAATTAGGTTAACTGATAATTTTATTACATGAATCTGTTTTAATAGTTGTTTAATATATTTAATTTTAATTTAATTTTAATAATAGCTCAATGCTATAATTTTATTAATTTTTAAAAATTAATCATTAAATCGGAGATCTTGTTTTTCAAAGAACCGGAAGTATTTGAATAAAATGTCATTAACCAATTATATTTTTTGTATGCACAATTGGGATTATCGTATATAATAATAAATATTCTGATATTTAGTAGTAATCAGCTCCAAAAACCTATTGCGTTGAAAGGAGATTAGTTAATAAATGACAAATGGAGGTAAAATTTTCTTATTAGCAAATATTACGATGAGTCAGAGAATTGACCATCCAGAAAAGTTCATAGTATTAGCAAATGGGTCTTCTTACAGTGAGTGAAAATTAATGTATACATTGAAATAGCAAATACAGTAAGAATATTATTATTGCTACCGAATACGTTTGGATGCGTTGGAATAAAGAAAGACAGAGATTTTGGTATAATCATTGTTTTAATAACACGCTGGCAAATTCAGAATAAGAAAACAATTTTGCGCAAACGTTTCATCAAATAGACCGATTTTAATATGCTGATCAATATGAAGGTGGAGCGATAAACTAAAATTGAACAGTATTCCTAATAAGATTAGGGTTAGTTTCTTCCCGATATACCTCGATGTATTATGTATGAAGAATTTTGTTTCCTTCATTGTAATACGTCTTTTTAGCCATTAATTTTTAAAAGTGAGTACGGCGTTCTCTGTTTATTGAATTGCTATATTTTCTTTAGAGTTGGTTACATCAAGATTGTCGTCTACATAGAAATTTATTTTTAATTTAAAACATAAAAAGAAAAGAAAACTAGTTGCAGCGTCATAAAGTGTCACCCCAAAATCAGAACCCTTCATTTTGGTTTAAATTATAGGATGTGAATCGCTGAAATATTTTGCATCCAGTGATCAGCATTTACTGAACCTTTTCCCCAGAAATTTTAAAAAATGCGATAACGTGGCCTTGTTTTAATCCTTCGAGTTAACCATTCGATGGATTGAAATTATCATGACCAAGAATAATAGCTATTTGTGTTTCTCTGACTGGCTGAAAGCATAAGGAATCTCTGAACGAATGAAAACTGTTTTCTTATTGTCTGAAAGCACACGACAATTAAACTCTGCTTTGATTAAAAGCAGGCAGAATTATGATTATATTCGGAGTTAAATTAGAAAAATCATGCCAAAATAGAGGGCTTATAATCGAAAGCTCTTTTTATTCGGAGCTTTTTTAAGTGGAAGCCGACTGTATTTCCAGAAAAAAAATACGAGTATTTCGGGAAGTGCGCACTAGGGACCAATCAAATCGTTCTCTTCTCGATTGTAAATGTCGAGCAGTTTGGAAAATCTATATTTTTTTAAAAAAATGAAGATACAGAGGTGGGCAACATTGAAATGTTTGTAATAATCTTAAGTTTTGTTTATAAGTGGGGATCCAATTGCGTTAACGAGGGGAGGGGGTCCGTTAATTTTGACGGCATATATATTTATATGGTATGCTTTGAAGAGTTAATAGTATTGTTACTCAAAAATTCTTGAAAAGTATACTCTTTAAATAAATTTTTAGTCATATTTAATTTAGTTGATTTGCCTCCGAAAGAGTTACTGCAAAATTATTGATTAATGCAAGTTGTATTTAAAAAACAGATTTTTCACATGCTTCTTTTAACATTTCTATTTTTAAAGTTATTATTTAAAGTAACATTCTGAATAGCAGACTGAACAAATGAATAGCGTTCTGTTTTCAAATATTAATGTATTTCTTACATTTTTCCGTTCAAAAATTTTAATGGCACATAGACAGCTTAAAACCATTAACTGAATAGAAACCGTCATTTTAAATACAATTTTTGACATTGTTTAAACTTCCGTACTTAATTATATAACTTCAGTACCCAACTATCATATTTATTTCAAATGCTATTTTGACGTTGAAACTTTTTGAATCCGTTACGAAGTTCCGTCTTGTAAAGAAAACTGCTTTAATGGCGTATATTGGCTAAATAATATGATTTTTAAATATGTTGAAGATAAATTTTCAAGAATGATAAGAGAATTGCATGGAATTCCTACAAGGCTTCTGTGAGGCTTAGATGCTGCATCTCTAGAAAAACGTTGAAAATGCATTATAATAATTATAAATCCGTTAGTACTTTAATAAAACAGATCATGATATGAAAATTAAAGAAAATAGTTTTTTCATCTCGATCACATGAAGATCGTGTCGTTTGAAAATAGTTTGATTAATTAATTTATTGATTTTAATATTATTTAACTTCCAAACGATTTCTCTCAATTTCAAAGAAAACTAAAAGGTATGATGCAAGAAGAGGATACCCCTATTTAAGAAAGACAAAAAAATAATTAAAAATCAATAATAGCTTGAAGATTTCTAAAAAATATATTTAGGAATTTTCTAATTTCAGGCGGATTTCTTTATTATACAAATGATTTTGAAATCCATCCTTAATAAATTGTTTTACGACAAAACATTAATAAGAAGATCTTGAAATATCTGAAAATTTCATTTTATTTCATATAGTTACACGAAAAGCTAATATAATGCAAAATGAATAAATAAATGCAATGTTCCACTTAAAGGTCGCCATTTCCATGAAATGAGGTACAATTTTGTACAAGTTCAATTTTTTTATAAGCGTGGTGCATAGCCTACTGCTTCCCAATGTTATTGGGTCTTTTTTATCAAGCAAGCTTCATGCATAGTCCTCATCCGATGAGTTAACCTCGACCTTGAAGGGATAAAATTTATTCTATTGCTAAAATGGGAGGCAAGAGGACGGAAAAAAATCTGATGTACTACTAGTATTTCCCTGCACTAGATCAGATTTTTTTCCATCCTCTTGCCTCCCATTTTAGCAATAGAATAAACTTTATCCCTTCAAGGTCGAGGTTTAACTTATCGGATGAGGATTATACATGGTTCTGCTAGTAAAATGTGCTGTGATCGTTTCTGCAGCCTAAATAATGAGGGAACGTGAGATTAGTAGACTCTGTCTTCGATATTATTCTTAAATTGGCTAGTAAGGTTTTAGATGATACGCAAAGGCCAGTAACATAATCTTTTTCATGGCGATTATATTGAAATTTATTAGTGATGTCCATCTTCATTATTTGCAGCGAAAAATCCTGTCAGCTGTCCATGTCATTAGACCAAAAAAATCTGTCGCAAGAGACAGGGTTTTCTCACTTGTAACTTGCTGGCAATGGAAATCATTACATCTAGAAAGAATAATTTGTTTTGGAATTTAAACACATGCAGTAACAAAGGCACTGTGCAACTGATTAAGTGACGTCGCCAAAATGGCACAAATGTTGCTAGGAGCCTTTACTCAGTACTTGAAAGGCCCTGAAAAGGCTGGAAGTTCAGAATTCTACAAAAGGAGGCTCTACCCAACATTGACCTTATGCTTTGCGATGCTAACAATGCGCTCTTCACTACATTCTTGGATCAAAGATTTCAGTATTTTTTCTCTATATTTTCTCGTAAATTTGAAGTTACTTTCCTCTTGACAAAATAAGTTTAATTTTGAGAAGTTATAAATCCTGACAATGTCCATAGAAGTTCTGGATATAGCAGAAGTCGTATAGCCACATTCCTGCATAGACGCCCAAACCAATTTAACCCGCGCAGTTGTATTTTGTGGATTCGCTGCCAGAGCACTAAACCCATGATTATTTTGAAAGTTTTTCTTATGAGTCACATTATCTCAACGTTATAAAATAGAGGCGCGTTCTGTGATACATTTACCGCATCTTCTGGGAACGCCACACAGAATCATATCCAGTTCCATCGTACGAGGCCTTCGCCATGTGGCGGTGACGTTTCCAAAATAGCCAAATCAGACTGGAAGATGATCTAGGGCGGCTTTCCATCATTGGTCCATATCAGCCGCGACACTGTTTGTAACCTTTTTGTATACAAAATTGATGGCACATTTGCTCATTCCATTCCAGAACGAACGTCGTAAGGAGACAGCTGCCAATCTTTTGGCGCTGTGTCTGACTAATTCAGAATGCTTTTTCGACCGCCTCGTCACAATGGTTCGCTGCGACCTGTAACAAAGACCCTGAGCAAGCTTTAGAAGCACTTCGGGCAACATACCCAGCCCTCATCCCGGAAGGTTATGCTCACCGCCTTCTGGGATTCCAATGGGATCCTGTTGACCGATTATGTCTGGAAAGAAAAGATGGTCTCATGGACTCCCAAAACATATTGCTAAAATTACAAGATGACATCAAGCTCAAGTGGCATAGGAAATTGTCCAGATGAGTGCTGTTCTTGCAGGACATTGCTCAAGCACATGCAGCACCAGCAATGCGCCACTTGCAGGAAAGAATTGGTGTCTTACTAGTCCCACGAGGCCATCTTTGAAATGGAATTGTTCCCCCATGAGAAAACGGAGAGCTTCCACAACAAAGAACTGCGACAACCAATTCTTCTTGGAAGAAATTCGTAGTCTTGGATGGGAAGCATGAGAAGAGGAGTTAATTCCTCTTTCACTGCCATGCTCTTCTCCATTATGTTTATTGTATTTGACCCTCAAATTTATTAAGAAATACTATCAAAAATAAAAAGGATTTCTTTTTATAGGAAGAAAATTTGGTTATTTGTTCCATATAAGTGGAAGCTTAGATTTACTTATTCTATTATGTGGCCGAAGTGTACATGTTTTACAAACTTTTATTTAACTTCACATCTTTGTTAGGTTGTTAGTTTGGGTCACGGTTTGCAAATAGATTTTCACCCACTTCTCGAACACTTAGAGCATTAAAATTTGGTATAGTAACTAAATTTCGATGACAATACAATCCGCTATAGAAAGTTTCAAAATTCCAATTCGTAAAAGGGTTAAAAACTGATTTTCATTTAACTTATATCCCAGGCAGGGGAGTGGACCATCTCTTCAGATTTACTTTACAACCCGGATAGGCAGGTCAGAAACCTTCAATAGAGAGACATGCCGTTTTATTATTTTCCCATAGAAAAAATGTAATATGCTGTTAATAGGCGCCCTCTGAACATTTGGAATGAAACACTCAGGCCATGCATGAATGACGCAAATAGTAACAACGAGGCAAGGCTTTATTGACGCCACAGTAAAAACTGTTATGTGAAAGTTTGACTGGGCGTGTCCAATTAAATTTCCGATTTCAATTGTTAGACATTGATTGACCCACTTCTGATGTACAAAGAGAGGAAGGAGCATTGACGATCTGTTCTTGATATTGTGAAGTGGATGGTGCACCATGAGTTGATGTTTTCCATGTTCTTGTAAAAATGGTGGGAACTGCTGATTTTAATAGACGACATCCATTATATTAGTACAGCAGGTTAATAGCGAGAGACGCAAGCCGTTAATAGCAAACAAATCACTACACTGCTTCCAGGAGTTGATTTTTGCATAATTCTCAACAATGAAGATTCTCTGCTGCACCGAAAGAACCACTTTTTTCAGCTAAGTATCGTTCAAATAATGTGCTTCTCGGTATATACCTGCAGCGCTGATAATGGAACAGCCCAATCATTGCTTAAGGCGTTAGGTTGGTTTCTCTGCAATTCATGCGAGGCTACTTTTATTTGCACCACTCTGTATAAGAAAAAATTATGATGACAATATATTTTGGATTTTAACAAATGAACAATTTTAGCACTCGGAATATCGGATTTTAGCAATCAGTGTATTTTCGTTTGTTGGAAAAAATGAAGGTTGGATTGTTAGGCATTATGGATATTATCATTTTATAAATAAGATATTTACTGAAAATAAACGTACCTCTCAGGATCCGTTGGAAATCTAAAGAACGAAAGGTGCTTTACACCACGACGTTGGGCACAAGTTTGCAGCACACCACTAACCAGATGTGCTTTAGAAAAACAATTTGACAAGTTCTATGATGGCTTTTCGCTCGTCGATTTGATCGTTGCAAAACTGAACATCTAGCGAGACTTAAAATCGAAACTATGACGTCGTCGTTACAGCGCCATCTGAACATATCCAATGAAACACCTAAGAGCCCGTATTACATGAAAATTAGGTAAATGATATGTCTCTCTCTATTGAAGGTCTGTGAGGGAGGTGGGCCACATATTCAGGTTTTCCTCATTTGTAGCTAAAGCACGAGTTAAAAATTTATTGCAAACATAAGACTAAAAGAAATAAAATAAAAGAATTAAAAAAAGTTAAGGCATGGATTTTTACTCTAAAAAGTGCACTAAATAATTTTTAGTGCCTCTCATTTAAATACGAATTCATAAGATTAAGGTAAAAGTGTTTCGGCGCGTTTTAAATGAAAATATGAAAATACTATATAATAAAAAAAAACAAAAACACGAGTGGTGAACCAGCTACAATAGAGTGCGACGAGTTGTGAACAATGCTACCTAGCGATGATTTCTAAAATTCCTTGTGTGAGTGATCGTAAGCGAGCTGTTTGTGTTTTGCACTGTTTTGCTCACCAATGCTGGTCAAGAAAATGTTCAAATACAAACTTGTGTGTGTTTGGCTGCAGTAATACATATAACACAGAAGGAATAATGTTATATTCCTTTTCCAATGAGAAATACCATAAATCAATGAGAAAAATGGATTTAAGATGTTAAAAGATCAGAGTGAGCACTGAGTAGAGCATTCATAAATTCTTAAAAAGGACTTCTAATAATCATTTTTTAAATTTAATCTGTAGCAAAAAATAAGCCGTGGATTTTTACTTTTAATAATACGAGGGGAGATCAAAAAGTAAGTTGCACTTCCACGGTATGGCCATTTATTACACCACCTATACAAAAGCAACACAGTTATAGCAGCATACAATGTAGGTTCACTTTTCCACATAGTCCCCAAGAGACCCTAAACATTTATCCGAACGATCAGCCAACTTTTCGATTCCGGATACATAGAAATCTCCACCAGCGTTTTCAAACCACCTCCTCATCGTTTCGAAATCGTTGTCCACCGAGTTCCGTTTTGAGCTTACCGAAAAGATGAAAGTCGCATGGCGCTAAGTCGGGACTGTATGGAAGATGTTGCCAAACCTCCCACTTGAATCGCTGCAGCAGTTCGCACGTTTGGCGGGGCTTGTGAGGTGTTGCGTTATCGTGCAGTGATTTCACGATGAATGTCCGTGCAATTCACCCGTTTGGCTCATAGAAATCGGATTGCTGCTCGCACCTCAAGTTTGGAGTGGACATCCAGTTGACGCGCCATTGCTTTTAGCCCGCTAGTCACACAAAACACGACGGGAAACCACAGCAACCGTCCTCTCCGACGTCTGCGCAGTTAATGTCCCTTTCTCCGCTGTGCCCACAGTATAAGGAATAAGCAGTAGCGCAACTCCTTGTCGGATCCTTTGATCTAAGCGTATATCATACTCAACAGTGACATCTGGCAGTGGCGATGCGAAATTAATATGAAACTACACTAAAGTATAGTATAAGTTTTAAAAAGTAATCATTGCATTAAATTTTATTAAGCATATTAATTGATTAAATTAAGTATTCTCATTATTTTTTTAAATTTAAGTTTAAACTCTGTTTTATTATAATATTTCGACGCAATTGCGTATTTTTTAACCTTTATTTCGATTTTATTTCATTAACATTAGTTTCACGTTTACAAAAAGCTAATATTTTAGTTCCTTCTAACATCAAATGCTTTTCCACATATAAATCCTTTTCTTTTCTGAAATTACTCAGTATAAAGGAATCATTTTCTTTTATTTTCCCAAATCCAAGTCGAACTTCATTTAAACAAATGTTAATGTTTACACATTACTCAAACAATTTTTTCGCGCACTTATCGGTAGGTAGCAACCTTGTTGTTTTCGAGCTAGGGTGCCTGTAAGGAGAGTGGCGACAACTCGGGCCGTCGGCCATGTATTTCCCAACGATTGAATTAGCAGAGGTACAATTTACGATACTTTTCAGCTTATTAAGAAGAAATGTAAAGATGGCTAAAGCTGATTAGCCCAAGCTTTTATTTGATAAAGGAGGTTAAAAAAGAAGCACATTAACGTTTTAATTTTCATAATAAATGTGATTATTTGATCAGCTGACAGCAAGTTCGAGAATTGATTTTTTTCACCTTTTCAGCAAAAAGGGAAACTAAAAGCCAGTAACCAAAGAAATTATATTTAGCAGTCTATACACATTTTACGTTTATACAAAAATAAAAATTTGACATCTATTGCAAATATGAAAAAAAAAATCTTAATTATCGATGATTAGTTTTAGGAGAAAATCTACATTCACTTTTACATTCTTTCTATCGTGGAATTGTTCTAACGTCACTTTCTCGTGTTTGCAAGATGCAAATAAATTAAAAATATGAACCAAAATTATAATAGTTACATCTAGGTGTTAAAAGAGACAAAATTGGCAAAACTTTTCGCCCGAAAAACTACGCTCGTCATCAGGCCTCGTTGATCACTTCAATGTCTAGCAATTAAATAACAACTGAAAAATAAATTTTGACGCTACAAACTACCTATAAAATACTTAAATTTCAAGTTTCATTTTCCAAAATTTTTCTTCGTTTGAATTATTACATAACTTAAATATGTTGAGTTTATTAAATGTTTTTTTTATTATTGGTTTACGATTTGTTTTAAATTTTTCAAGATAAAAATCTTACTCGTTGGGCCCGAATGACCCTTGAATAAAAATTCCTTGAAATTATATAAATTAAAAACTTATATAAATTTAAAAAATTATATAAACAAAATTTTTTTAATATTTCTGTAAAAAATAATTGGAAAATGGTCTTTGGAGGATTTTGGAGGATTTTTTTCACACCATTACCTCCGATATTGATGAATAAATAGAGAAAAATAGACGGTAACCCGAAGGTCCCTGGTTCGAGTCCAGGCCGTGGAATTTTCTTTAATATTTTTCTCTATTTATTCATTCCTTGAAATATTTATCTATTACAGCTTTTTCACATTGCTTTCGTACTTTTTCACAAACATTTAGTACGATTTCACAAATATTTAATTCATATTTATAATAAACGGTCTAAATTTACAGAACAATTACAGACAATGATCAATAATAGACAATCATTCACTCGTGAATCAGAGGCTGAGGCCAGAAAATGTAACTGATGAGAAAACTGTGATGTCATTTTAACGGTTAGTGCTAACTATAAGAGAAAGCAACCTTGTCTCTGGTCCTAACCGAGAAAAAGACTATGTAAAAAGTTAGAAATTCTCGCTACCTCTTCTCACCGGTGAGGGTTTTAAGTGTAACACGAGAGAATTCGAGGTCTTCATCGCGTCGAGAACTCGTTGGCCTTGCCAATAGGCTATCTAGACGAGATGGCTTCCAGTAAATTATGACGTAAACACGAATGAAGATGTGATGCAGCCATTGAGATTTAATTCTAACGCAGTGGTTCCCAAACTTTTTAAGCCGGGCCCCCCCTGATGCTCCAGAAAATTTTCCACGGCCCCTTATTAAAAGTTTTCTACGGAAAACTCAACTATGGTTGGCTGCCGCGGCCCCTGATGAACCCACTTTGGGAATCACTGTACTAACGGATTAGATTTAATTAGTATTAGACCTCAATGGAAGCAGCAAACGACTGATAGTTGAAGTAGAAAATTGAAGAGATACGGGAGAGATATTTAAGCAACTATTGAAGCAACTTTTTTAGCTACGTTTATGGCTGCATCTATTAACCAATCAGAACCGCTGACACAAAATACAGCCGTAAAATTTTCGTTTCTAATGGATCCAGCGATAATGCAAAATCTGCTTCAATACTTGTTTACTTATGTAAATGCATAAAAAATTGATCATTGCCTATAAATTTAGACCCTTTATTATAAACATGAATTAAATGTTTATGAAATTGTACTAAATGTTTGTGAAAATGTACTAAATGTTTGTGAAAATGTACGAAACGATTGTGAAAATGTACGAAATGTTTGTGAAAATGTATTAAATGTTGTCAAAATGTACTAAATGTTCGTGAAAAAGTACGAAAGCAATGTGAAAAAGCTGTATTATGTCGTTAAAAAATCGCTTTATTTTGTGAGATTCACATTTTTATGAACGTAGTAAAACAATAAATACTACGTAGTAAAAATATTTTTTCCCTTCCCTCTTCGCCACTTCAATCTTTAATTTTAAAGTGGATCTAATAAAACACAACTTTTAAACTTTAATAATGCAATTTTATTAGCAATAATTAAGAAACGTGCGCAATAAAACGAAAAACGGAACGAAAACTATTATTTTTTTATATATATGTAATGCAAACGGCATGCTATTTTGGGAAAACTATGGCGTCCGGAGCGTTAAACAATCAAAATCTGTTCTGAGTTGTCGCCACTCTCCATAGTAGGCACTCTATTTCGAGCTAGATAGATTGTATAAGGCTTATACATGCTCCTTATACAGGATCTCTATTTCGAGCTAACTTCTCACACTCTTGCAAGCTGCACGGATGCCACCATCGTGGAGATTCTCAAACTATTTGTGGCCATGAGACTGGGAGTTGAATGATAAGAAAATGAGTATTCTTATTAAATACGGTTTTCAGTGTGTTAATTTTAATTTCAAAAAACCCGAAATATTTCTTTCTTTTAATCGCGTTGTCCATAGCTGTCTTTGCTGACGAAACATGTTTTCAGGTGGAAATGAATAATATTTTGTTCTTCTAGGCATGAATTTGAACATTGTACTACGCAGCATATCATACAGGGCATATTTGAGTCAATTCAGCAAATTTATACACAAAATAAAATCGTTCATATTGAGATAAATTTGAGAGCACCCATAGAAGAAAAGCACAACGTGCCCACAGATAATTTACTCACATTCCAGTTAGGTGGTGCTTCGATCGAACTTGCAAGAGGCGAATGCATGTCTCAGGTGATATCAGAAAATCCCTAAATAATATAAACAGCTCTTACTGTGTAGTTGCATACCATACAAATACGAGAAGTCTCAAATGAATTCAGAAGCGCTATCAAACGTCCTACGGATATCTAGTAAGCGATCTTTGAAAGATGACAATAAACGATTGTTTAAAAGCTTTTGTTTTTTAAAAGCCAGTAGTTAAATTTTAAGAAACAAGGCCCACTTTTAAGTTTACGAAGTGGACAATGTGTATGTGCGTGGACAAATTAAACAAAGTTCTAACGCTAAGACAAGATGATAAAGGAAATTCCAATGTGTTCAGAAAGATACATGATTGAATAACTCAAATTACCGAATATTTAGAATTTTGGGTCGAATTTTACTATATGTCCATTGCTGCGATATGTTGTCACGCGTTCCATGCTATTTATTAGCGAAAAAATTAATAGAAACAATATTTTCATTACTCCAGACCCCCTCTCTAACCAACTGACACATTCCATCTTTTCTATTGATCACAAAACATCACATAGTAATAGGCACATAGTAAAATCTGACTGACTTTTAATAACATTTTTACTGTTTTCTTATTTTTGTTCACTACATCTTTCTGAACACTTTTATCTTTCAGTTTAAAAGATACGAAAACATATTGTTTCTCTTTGATATACGATATAATCTTACATAAGATTAAATTAATCCCATATACAGACTTTCTTTCTCATGTAAAACAGTAAATTAATTTCAACACATTTAGCTTAAAATTGATCTGGGCCACGTTTTATTAACTTACTTTTCAACCTTGGTAGAGAGTTCATGGAATTCTTCTCAAAAGAATTTATCACTGTATTACCAATTCAAATCTCTTTAAAACTGGAAAATGTATTCAGGAAATTCTTTTCTCAATTTTTTTCGCAGTGCTATCTTTTACTCAATGTAATTCATTCCAAATGCTTCCGTTTTTGTTTTGTATTTTTCCTTATGCTCTCCTATATATCTTTTCTATTCTTCTATAGTTTCTAATTTATTGTATTCCTTCAGTCCCTTTCATCGTCCTACTGCTATTGTCGGGTGAGTCTCATTTCAGATGAAAGCAAAATGTTTGTAGAGCCATTTAGAGCTCCAATCTCATTCCCCTCTCCGTGTAATCTAAATGAACTTCTCCCATTTATTGTAGGCAGTTTGGCTCTTTCATCTTTAGTTCCTTTTAATGAATTATTCCGTTTGTTTACGATTTGTTACCGTTTCTACTCTCTGACTTTTCCCTCTCTAATTAATCATTCGCATCATGGGAATACACTAAGCAAAATTCGTTCATTTAATACTATAATCAATATTTTTTTTGGGCCAAGATGCATAAATGATTAAAGGAAGTTAAAGTCTAAGATTTTTTTCCGACTGGTCTTCATTCTTCTTTTTTTTTAAAGACATTATCAACGAATATTATAAGAAGTCTTTCTTATAAGTTCATCGCCCTTCCAATAGGATAATAAGGATTTCTGGCTGTGATTTTGGATTTTATTTTCTTTTAATATAAAATTTGGTGAATAGCCAGAATTTATATATTCTAATGACGACAAAAATTCTCGAACGTGCAATTTTTGGGATAAAATTATATTAATAATTATGAATTTGGATCTTCATTTGTATACTGAAGGGTTAGACTAATAAAATAGTCAAATAATAAAATTTGTCAAATATTTAATTATGAAAGCTCATGAAAACTTTTCGCCTTATTATTCGTTTCATTATTCTGCCTTAAAATTATTTTTTTCATCTTAATTTCAAGTAAAATATACAGAATTACTTCAAAATCTCCGCATACTATGCAATTAAAATACATGCTAGGAAATGCAATACAATTTAATAACGTTAAAATTAAAATTTTCTTAAAATTAAATTTAGTTTTTCATATACCTATTTGCAATGAATTTTAATGTAAACTAGGTATATAAATTTTATTTGAAATTTTATTCGAAACTTGCACGGGCATCTTGATTTCCATATTAAGGCGAGAGAGCGGAGTGCGGATGAAGGGAATATTGCCAGGTGGAAACGCTACAAAATCAATAGAACAAGCCGATATTTAGGCTAGGGTTAGCAGGCACCAAATTATTTTCTTATAAGCAGAAATTGGAAGAATGCCACTGAATATTGAAGTATGTAAACGATGCCTGGTAAGAAAATTGAAGAAGATGAATATCTTACTGAGAAATAAGGAAATGAGAAGATAAGTCGTTGTGACGGAGGAGAACAGTTGATAGCCAGAGCTAGTTAATTTTTTTTTTAAAAAATACCAAAAAGAATCCCGAAAGATTGGCGGTTTATTATTACAGATAATATGTCCGTATGAAACTTATCAAGAGCTTTGAATACACATACATATGGCATATTTCAGAGGTTTACTATTAAAAGAGCCTATTTTATAGAAAAATAATAAAGAATGTATTTATCAAAGAATAGCTTCCTTAAGCAAAAAAAGTTAGTTCCAAAACCCAACAACAGAGGGCACATTTTAGGATAAAATACTAGCAGATTCTAATTTTGGCTCTGTAAAGCCCACACACAGATTCCAACCGTTAAACATGCTATTTTACAGATGGTAGCAGCTATTTGTATTTTGTAATCATTAGACAAATATTGTATAGTTCATTGTTACATTTTCAATAAAGCTAAAGTTAACCCTGTGTTTTTTTGGGAATTAGTTTTTTTTGCTCTGGAAAAAATTTCCCATCATGTAATTAAGACATTCCCAAGATTTTATGATTTTGTGATGAATAGTTTTAAATGTAGCGAGCTACGAAATGTTGACTTTAATTTGAGACACCCTGTACGTTTGTAAAGCAATTTGAAAACAGTTTTTATATATTATCAGGCGTTTTTATATTCTGTATTTGTTTAAAACTAAGGTATAAAGAGGTAGCATAACTTCAAGGTAAAAAATATAGATTGTATCAAAAAACACTAGCCATATTCCCCTGTACGAAGCAATATTTTTAATAAAAATATTTTTACATTTTTTTTTGAAACACAGCTTATTTAAAGTTCACCGTATAGATTTCACCTATTAATAGGTTTATTTAAATTAATTTAAATCATTAAAATTATTTAAATTCTTACTTTAAACATTACTCTTTTTTGGAATAAGGTTAACCATGCCAAAGCTTAATAATTAAACGATCTTTAGATGTCCTCAAACTTTAAAGATAAAAAAACAAGTGTAAAAACCCAAGAAATTTTGCAACTTATTCACGAAATCGATCTTCATTCTTACACGATTGTCTGATTCCTTTTATTTTTAGTAGCTTAGAACCTCCTTTGGTAGGGTGGATGGGAGGATGGAGAGAGAGGAGGATGGCAAATGCATTATGGTATAAATTTCTCTAATTCGTAAGATATGTTTGGAAAAGATTGAGTTTAGAAGTTGAAAGCCATTGAAATTGAAAAATTGAACTCCTAATGGAATGGAATTGCTTCAGATTCCGAATCAAGGAGAAGGCGATGGATGCGAGTCTGTTGTCGGAGCTGATGATAATGCACGCCGACAGGAAGGACGCGACGGCCTATTCATGTCAGGCCCAAAACGCCTTCGGTCAGGACGAAGCCACCATCCAATTACTCGTTCAAGGTAAGGAACGGGGCGGGGGTTCCACCAATTACCTTTCAACCTTCTTTCTTCTGCATCTCACAACTATTTGCTTTTCTGCACGGAGAAGGAAGAAAAAAAGAAATAATCATTTCCTTCCCTTAATTTTTTTAAAAGCGTAAAAAATTCAATAAATTAAATAAAAGGAAAAAATATTGCATTAGTCCTAAGGAAATTGTTTGTATTAATTTTTTTTTGTTTATTTAAATAAGAAAACTATTTTTTAAGATATTTATTTATTCATCAGTTTGCAGAAACAAATTGCTTGTAGTCTTAAGAACTTACTTTTTTTATTTTATTTACAGAGCATGTTTTTAAATTATTACTGCTAACGTGCTTTTTTTGTCCTTTATTTTTTTTTTGTCCTTTTTTTTTTCCCTTTGAATAATAAGTTGAATATGTTGAATTGAATCTAATAAGAAGCATGACTTATAATATTAAGCAATAAAAATTTGAGGAAACAAAATATGAATTAAAATTGAAAATATCAGAAAAAAAATAGTGATCGACTTTTCGTTGAATTCTAATTTTGCTGAATTCTAATTTTAAGATTTTACTTCATTGCTCCATAAGTTGGAAATAGAATTTTGAAATACAAAACCTAAAAGTAATTTAAATAATTCTTTAATCCGTTTGTGTAACAGCCGTGAATATAACGTTTTAAGTTTCATTCTCATCTGCACATTATAATTCATATAGCATACAGTATCTTAGCAAGTTGTGCAAAATGAATTCCTTTTTACTTTATTGTTATGGTATATATGCAGAACCCCCAACATGGCAGATATCTCAAAACTGCCGGGTAGGCGAGATCTGATGAGTGTGGTTTATAGGTAATAGAGGGGTGGGGAATTCATTGCCGCAATCAGATTTGACTTTGACCCCCAAATTTAAGGTCATCCATCTGCTAGCTCGAAAACTATTAAAGTTAGAGAAAAATTTCTAATTGCTACCCTGTAGAGCAACACCACATTAGTCTAAAAACAATTTTTAATCACACCCTTCCCCTTGAAAGATTTTGAGTAAATGGGCGAGAAAGAGTCATTCAAGGAAAGAAAATTCCCAACGGTGTGCTTCACTGCAATTCAAATGTGTTAGAAACCTCAGCCAACCTGGCCAGCCTACCTGATCTTTTTGGATACAGGGTTAGCCCACTTCAGAGGGCTATAGAATGCGTTCTATTGGTCCAAATGAGATAAAATTTGAACTACCTATACAGATAATTCAAATGATGCGCTTGACAATTATTAAATAAAAAGTTTTAGTACAAATATTCACCAATAGTTGGCGCTCTAACACAAATGGTATTTTTTTGTGAAACGTCCGTTATAGCGTTATACAGGGTGATTCAAAATTCAATGTACAAATTTTTAGGGGAGGGAGTAGGGGTGATTCTAAGCAAAAAATTTCATATGAACATGGGTCCGAATTTGAACGATAACTCAGATATGAACAGAAATAAAAACGCCGCCACCAAGATCAACAAGTTAATAACTCAGATTCTGTAAGGCCTAGATTAATGAAATTTGCAGGAACAATGTGGTACATAAAACTGTGTATACCATTAAAACTTGAACGATTTTCAACGCGTGTTTCCGAGTTACGCATTCAACATCGTAACGCTCGCTGGTTAGTACTCGCATGTGAGCACTGGCACGATTTTGAATGCGTAACTCGGAAACTACTTGTTGGAATACAATCAAATTTTAACGGTTTACACAGTTTTATGTACCACATTGTTCCTCCAAAATTCATTATCCTAGGCATTACAAAACTTGAGTTAATAACTTGTTGATCTTCGTGAGGCATTTTTATTTCTGTTCATAACTCAGTTAACATTCAAAATCGGACCCAAGGTTGTATGAATTTTTTTGCTGGAGAATCACCCATACTACCTCCCCTAAAAGTTTGTACATTGAATTTTGAATCACCCTATATATGGAAAATTTGAAACATCATGTGCGTTACAGCGCATGCTTATTAGCATTATTCTTTGGATAAAAAGACGGTTGTTTCTGCACGAGCATTATTTACTGCTCTGCACATCATGCTTACCAGAACTAGCAGAACGCCGTTGCTGCTATAAAGAAATTCCGCCGTAAGAAGCGTACTTTATTATGTTATTTCCCATTGATAAAGCATATGAAATGAGTTTATATGTATTACAGCGCCACCTATCAGCCGATTTTTGTACTGAAATTTTTTATTTAATAAATGTCAAGCGCATCATTTGAATTATCTTTAGTTCAAAATTTATCTCATTTGGACCAATAGAACGCATTCTACAGCCCTCTGAAGTGGGAAACTTATTTCGTGCTAACCCTGTATATAAGTAAAATGCTTGTTAGTTGGTATTGACTATTTAGGGATTGAAATGTATTCAAGTTATATTATTGAGGGAGCTGCTTCACAATTTATTATATTTTGTAGGAGCCTAGGAGAAGCTTTTAAACCCTTTCCATGATCATTTATTTTTATATTTGTATTATATAGCTGATGAGGATTTACTTCTCCCTGCTTTAATAGAATCTATTGCAATATATCGTGAATTTATTTTAATTTTTTTGTTTCCTAAATAAGATCCTTGTTAGTAGTCATTAGTCCAACTTAGAGCTCATTTCTAAGAACAGGCGATCAACTGTACGCACGAGTGCGGAGGAGACTACTATATCAGCAAAAGACGAACAAGATATGAAATTAAAGAAACATGGAATCGATTATTAAAGCAGTACGACGGTTGTTTATCACGATTGGCTTACGCGTTTCCAAGCAGATAAAGCTATTGCTCCGAAACGCGTAAGCCGTTCATAATAAACACTTTTTAATACTTTTTTAACGTTAAGAGCTGATTCTTATCCTTTCTTTTTACTGATTCCGTTTCTGACCTCAGTTTTTTCCTATCAACCACAGATTTCTTGTTTTCAATGAAACATTTAAAATTATTCAGAGTTTTGGGCCTGATAAATTTTCTTCTGGCCCAAAAATATGGATACATTAACATTGCAGTCGCTTCTCTTCACAACCATTACTTTACCATTGCAGTCTCTATAACTTGGAAACATGACGTGATAGAAAGAATCTAAAAGCAGATTCGGATTCAGCACGCTAAAAAACTCAAGAATAAGACAAATTCATTCAAGCATTTTTTCATCCTTAGCCTGTGTAATCGATTCCATGCTTCTTTAATTATTATCCAACGATACAAGACCCCGGGGATTGAAGAGAAAAAATGCCGTTGCTTAAAAGATTTTCTCATTCTTAGGGATATTTCAGTTTTGGAGTTTGTCTTTTTTTTATTAAAAAATATTGATATTATCCGTTCATCGGATTTAAGAGAGGATTCCCCCGATTGATAACAAGATTTGACGTTGATCCTTTCTCCACATTGGGCTTATCGTCGTCTAACATATACCTGACCTCTTTTATTGGTGAAAATGCCATTGCATTATTAAGTATGTTGTAAATGAAGAACACTCTGAAAACCGAATTTGAACGCAAAAATTTGAACAAAAACCAAAATTCATTTTATCGGGATATCCCAGAAAGTAATGCACCACAATTTTTTTCTCCGTCCCAAACAATGGTACGAATGCGAAACTTGAGAAATGCATTCCTTGAAGTTTTCGGAGTGCGTGCGCAAAGTTTCCGTTTCTTCCGACAGATAGCGTACGTGCAGCAATGGAACAACATGGCATCTGTAAGTGATGTACGTTACAAGCAGCGTGTTGTCATTGAATTTCTCACTGCGGAGCAAGAAACGGTTGGAAACATTCACAAACGTTTATTTGCAGTTTATGGAGCATCAGCAGTCGACAGAAGTACGGTTAGTCGCTGGGTACAGAGGGTGAGGCCATCAGAATAGCGGTTCAGCGAAGCTCCACGATTTGCCACGGTCCACGATTTGCCATCGGTCGTGGCGGCCACCTGACAAGATGCAGCGTGCTGATGCGCTCCTTCGTCAGGACCGACGCAGAACGACTAGGCAGTTGGCACTGGAGCTGTCAATCAGCAAAGGAAGTATGGGTGAAATCATCCGTGCTCTTGATTACACAAAAACGTGTTCACGATGGGTTCCGCGCTGTCTTACGGAGGAACACAAAGCTCTGAGAAAAAACATTTCTTCTGAATTGCTGCAACGTTTTGAAGCTGAGGGGTGACAGCTGATGAAACCTGGTGTACCATTTTGAGCCCGAAACAAAACGACAATCGATGGAATGGCGTTATTCGCACTCTCCACAGAAGAAAAAATTCAAAGCAACTGCTTCTCTTGGTAAGGTCAAGATCACTGTGTTTTCGGGACTGTGATGGTGTAATACTCATTGATGTGATGTCGAGAGGCAGCACCATTAATTCTGAGGCATATGTGAACACATTAACTAAACTCAAGTAGAGCTTCCAGTGACTTGGAGGCCATAACAACCCAGGTGATTGTTTGCTTCAACACGATAACGCTCGCCCTCACACCATTTTGAGGACGTCGGAATACATCACGAAACAGGGTTGGACAGTGTTACACTATCCACCCTACAGCTCTGATCTAGTGCCCTCGGACTTTCACTTGTTTAAGCCATTCGTGGAAGATATTTTGAGGATGACGAAGAGGTGATTCGCACAGTGAAGACAGTTTTAATTCTTTAAGAAGTCGATGCGAATACTATTTTCTTGAATTTTTTTCGATACGTAAATGAACGATTGAGTGAGTGAGGTTGTGACCCAGATTTCAACGTACGTTTTCTGACTAGGATGAGGAGTTTACAATAGATGAGCTTTACATGGGAAGCATATTGATTTAGAGCAAAGTAGCATTTTGTGCTCATTCTTAAGGATCATCCATTACGAATAGAAACAGCTAAACGGTAAAATGTAAACACATCTCTGGCGGTCATTCAAATGGCTGCGTAAACAGAACAAGGACTGGTACCGACAGGGCATACACGCCCTTGTGTCTCGCTAGAGGAAGGCCATAGAACGGGACGGAGATTATGTGGAAAAATAAGGAGTGTAGAAGAAACATCATTCTTTCGTGTTTATAAGTTTCATTGTATTCAAGAAATAATTGTTGAAGAAAAAAATTATGGTGCATTACTTTCTGGGCTACCCTCGTATATATGAAAAGCACTAAATTATTGTCTGGCTCTATTTAAATTTTGTAATCTTAATGACGCAACATTTAATCTGTTGAAAGAATCCAACCTTCAAGTTTATAGATTTCCCAGAATGTTAATATTTTTTTCCTTTCGCTTTTATGTGGATTTCTGTGCTTATGGAAGAGATAGAAAATCGAAATATAAAAAAAGCTCTCTATGGCTTTACCTTCTTGAACTTTTACTCAGGATTGAAATTTTACTAATGCAAATATCATAAAAACCTGATAAAAAGTTAAAAAAATAATGAGCAAAAACGTAAACTTTATAAAAGTCAAAACAAACAAAACATTAGAAGCGAAATTGCATATATTATCAGTGCGCCTTTCTGGAATAATTTCAGGCGCCATGTAAACTGAAGCGTTTTGTTCAGTTTCTTGTAAACAACTTTAATAGTAAGGCACGGTCAAGCCACTTCTTATTCTGTCAGTCAATTTTTGAACTTATTTTTCCCTACTTAAATAATAATAACTCAAAGAAAGAATCAAGGATCTAATATTATAGAATTTTTTTTTCAGAATCGCGTATCTTCTAAATTTTTTCTTTCAATATTTTTTTAAGTACAAGCTCAGTTTCGTGCCCTACTTTAATATTTCTCGAAAATTTCTCCGATGATTTGAGTTCTCTTTAATAGATGATGACGGGCCAGCTTTTTCCAAAGCCGTAACAACTCTCCACAGATGTGGCTATAAAGTAGGGTAGCCTGATGATGGGCATCAAAAGGAAGCTTAGACTCAATTTAAGAATACAAATGGCTTATTGTTCTCTTTTACTTCGTCCTTTTGTGCTTATCTCGAAAATTCGAAAGCTGAGATGCTTAATTTTTAATCGAATGCTATCACAAGCTCGAGACAGAGGTATATAACCATTGTGGTGTATAATAAGCTACTTACATATTATTATAAAAGATAGATCGCTACTTAATTTGTGCTTTTTTATTTTTCTAGTATACATTTCGAAACACTTATAACTTTTACTTAATTATTTCTAGTTAACTATATAAAAGAGGAAATGTATTAAATTTTCAGGGTATTTAAACAATGATAATTGTTTTAAACTCTGTTAGACTGGCTCTTATTTGAATTTCTTGAAATCGAGTCAACAGGATCTGAATAAAAGAGGTCATAGATAAAATATTAAGGCTGTAAAGTTTATTCCGAAATAGCATTTAATTTATGACACTGTACAACATGAAAAATGCCCTATAGATGAAAATATGTGTTCCTTGTACATTTTTGGCTGAAAATAACGAATCTGTAATTATTTTTTGTTACCACGCACCGTTTTCCAAAAAAATCTACATTTTAGATTTTTACGTATAGATTTTAGCACATGTAGAAGCGCTATGCGACCAGTTTCTCATTTTGAAGATCTTCCTATACCTACAGCTCCAGATAAATATACTGTTGATTCAGAGGAAGACCCCAAACCATCAAGATCCTGACTTTCAACCATCTACATCTAGGACATGCTCACATCACGAAATCACACAAGCAGAGCTTAACGATGGAATGGAACTATGCTAGCTGAATATTGCTGGTCTGTTATCAGAGACACACAAACAGATGCCTACAAGAGGAAACTGCCAAAAAATCATTTTAGTGTTTGTATTTTTTATAATCAAGCCTCTCTTACATTTCTCTGAGTAGTAAGTCTCCTACAAAAACAGACGGACCATTTTAGTTTGATATATGAATCAAGCACCTTTTGTTTTACAGAATCACGTAGTTTCATCTAAAGGATAGAACAAAGTTCAAATTTGTTATACAGTGTAATTTATGTTTCAAAATATTTGCACATGCATTATTATATACAACATATTCAAATGAAATCTTTATCAGAAATCTTTATCAACCCCTCTAAGGAGAAAAATGATCTTTTTCCTTTGGGATAAGATCTTAAGCAAAGTTTCCCTGCAATACATTTCTTCACATGTTGAAGTGACTCCTGAGAGGAAAAATTTCCCATGGTTCACCATAGGCAAGATTAATTAAAATTGTTCTATTGATTTTCAATTAAAGTTTAAAAAAATTTCACACACCACTCATAAAGCTTTCACGTATTCCATTTGATTATGCTAAGGCTTCAGGCTTAGAAAAGCTGCTTTATAGAATAACCTTGTTTTTAACAGTCCAAGCCACTCGAATTGCTTCTAGCCATTCTATTTGCTTAGGGGCGAGCCAATAACTTTTCTTACCCTTCAATTGCCATAAAATTTCCAGTATTTTACTCTGAAAACAAATCTCAGCCATTCGAATGTTGCAAATGCGTTAGACTGTAACAATCCCAATTCTACTCAGTTGATTTTGTTTCGATTGGTTTGGTGAAGGGTAAATTAAGAGGCGTTTCATTGAGGTCACTCACTGATGGAAATTATAAACGAAAACAAGTGGGTACTTGATGCAAGCGGGATGGGCTCTTGAATCTGTCATTAGTCGAGTTTGTTTTTATTCACAGATTCATAATGAATTTTGGTTATGATTTCAAGTGTGACATCTTATGTTAGATGGGCTATTGAAATTCAATTTTAATGGTTTGAGTCACTTGCAAACGTCATGGACAATGAGTTCGATGAGTGTAGCATCCAGTCCTCTCGAAAATTTATTTGTGATATGTAATTTGGTGGAGTTTTTTAGAAAAAGTTTTAATGTTAAAATTTCTCTCGAGATGATATTAAACATTGTGTTTTTCATGTTTTATATAACTTTTTATTATTATTAGATAAGAATTGTTTTATTTGTAAATAATCTATACATATTGTATCTATATTAAAAAGCCAGAATTTCTAGAAATAAAGCGTCAAAATAAAAATTTTCAAAAGCTTTTCTATCTTTGGTAACTATTCCTTATAAAATGCTCCGTCATTTAGTTCTTGATTGTTACCATAAATGCGTACCTAATTAAAGCTTTATCATTTAGTGATTTTTATTTTCATGTCTTTGGAACTTAAATCAGTATGCTTTTATCTTTAGGTTTTATGACGTGAAAGTTCGAGAAGAGTTTAAGATTTTTCCCTTCTAATGGCTTAATGGAACACGTTTCACCCTAACGATTCTTGGAAAACAAATTCGACGGCTTTATTTCGATCGCCATCCGAGATAAAGCTACGAAAACACATTTAGATCATTTTGCACCCAGGATTCTCGAAGTAACCCTTCCGTTCCAAAACACAATCTCTTCGATCACCCCGTTTTATTTATAGCTCTTAACGTATTACACACATTTCGAAAGTAGTTGATTAATTTGCATGGCACCTTAAAGGAGAGTGAGTGAGAGGGAGAGGCACATCTGCCATTGTCGTTACTGCTTGACCCCGGGTGATTTCTAATCACGTGGCTTAAGTCCGACGAGGTCATGTGCCGATTAGCCCGACAATTGCACGGCCGCTTGTCAAATAAACGGTTTGGTTCCCACCACCTCCTCCTTCACCACTTTGTCCGACTAGGTGCGCCGTAGGTCGCCTCTTGCAGAGCTACCTCCTCGGCGGATATTAATTTCGATTGTCCGAACTTAACGCTCATAATGAGGAGCGAGAGAAGCCCATCGAGAAGCGAACGTCGGTCTCGAATGTTAGGCGAGCCCTCTTTCAACCTCATTCAGCTCTCGGCAAAGAGGGAACGACCAGAACAAGTGGCTGTTGTGTGAATAAAGCGATAAACGAGTGCAGATTCCTTTGCCTTGCCTCCATTGTTCATCTCATTCTCTCGCCATCCTCCACCCCCACACCCTGCCTCCTTTTCACTGTATAGTTAAGTGTCTCTTCGAGGTGATGGGGGTTCAAAAGAGTTTTCCCTCTCGGCACAGGATGATAATTTTAATAAAATTTTGTTCTCACTTTTCCCCGTCATTGAGCAGATTCAAACAAGTTTTCATGTTTATGTCTCAACTCGTTCGAAATATAAAGCTTCACTCCTCGTCTGCACACAGTTTGCATTTCATTTGAGATGGAATGTTGAACTTGGATTGGTAAGTTATTTCGACCGGTTGATTAATAAATATCTGAACAAGAGCAATGAAACTGGACAAAGAACTCAAAATGACTTAAACAGGTTAGCAAAGGTTAAAACAGTTAAATGTTATGAATTTTGTGAAAAAAGTTTTGAAGAAAATTTGTCTCTACCCGACACTCTAATATAATTATTAATCGCTTTTAGCGTGCATACTTTAAGAACTTAATATGTTTTGAGACCTTGAAGAGATATCACTTTATTAGATCATTAGTAGGGTCTGTTTCAAAATTTTAGGTAATTGTGTTTTTATTTATTTCCTACATAAGAAATAAAAGTGCATTAATAATCATGTCTGAAAAAAATCATAGTTTAATTACAATTATTTCTGTTTTTTAAATCAAAATTTAAAAATGGTCTGTCTCGAAAGTTTAAATAAATTTTGTCTTAATAACAAATTACGCAACAAGAACATGAAAAAAAAACAAGTTTAACGTTTCATTTGCTTTCCTTGGCATTTAGTAACATCAAATACACGGTAAGGTGTTGTTGTGATAAGCTTCTGCAGAATCTATGGCTCTAAACTATACCACCCATCTTCACTGGCAGTTTTCAAGTCTTCCACACAAGAGTATTATTTCTGATCGGCATATACATGTCTACGCATAAAATTTTCCAAAGATTTTCAATCGGATTAAGGTCAGAACTTCGTGATGGCCATTTCATTATTTGAATGCTTTTTTTTTCTTTATCCAGGCAGATGTAGACTTGGATGAGTGAATGGGTTCATTGTCAAATTGAAAAATTCTGGGTAAAGAATGTTGACAAAAGGAAGGAAGGAGGTGATGTTGCAAGATGGTCTTCAAATTTTTGATTGCCAGAAATTATCGCTAAACTTGTGATTCCATTATAGCCAAACGCTCTCCAAACCATGACACTACCTCCTTCCTGTTGATGACTGAAGAAAGAATTCTCTTCTCTCCGCAGATCATGTCAATAGGACGCCAACCCTCTGGTCAATACAGGTTTCATTTTTTTCATCACTGAATAATGCACTAAGTTACTCATCGTTCCAATTCATGTGTTTACGGCCAATTTCAAACGTTCTTGAGTATATATTTCTTTCAAGGGTCGTCTTACGACCATCCTTCTGTAAACAAGATGTGGAATTCTTAGCAAACGCCTTTAAATTGTGTCCTTTGATACGTTCAGAATCAGCTCAGCAGCAGTTTGTCTCACAGACAGGGACTATTTTTTTTTTGTTGTTGTTTTTTTTTGCCATTTGCACAATCCTTCTGTCATCTCTGGCTGAAGTCATTTTGGACGTCCACTTCGAGGTTTCACTTGAACGTTTTCACCCTTGGCTAATATTTTATAAATTCCAGGTGATGTTCAGCCGATTTCACTGGCAGTTTCATTTATACATTTGCCTTTTGCTTTCAGCATCCACATTTTGCTTGCACGTGAGAAGCTGTTTATTTTTAGGCATTTTCACAAGAAATGAGAATGAAAGCTTTTGAATCAGCAAATGTTGAGTTTTTTTTAAACAGAAATGCAAATTATGGGATACACCCAGTGACTTGTATACTTTTAGAGGTGAAAGCTGTATAAAGGTAATTTTATCTGAACCTTTGAGACAGACCTTTTTTGATTTTTTGGTTTAAAAAATAGAAATAATTATTATGAAAATTTGATCTTTTTAACACATGAATATTAATGCACAGTAAATGTTAGATATTTAATCAAAACAGTTTTTTACTTTCATTTCCTAAGTAGAAAGTAAAAAAAAAAAACACCATTACCTAAATCAATTCAGACAGATCTTAATTTTTTGCTAAACAAAAGAAGCAATCAATCGATACATGAAGAATTTAATAATAATAATAAAAAATTTCGATTACGCTTGATCATAACTTTTTATTTCGTTAGAATCACTGCCCCATCTTCACGAAATTAGTGTGAAAATAAATCTGCATGTTGAACGGATTTTAAATTCCGTAAAAATATTTTAGTGCCTGATTTTTCTAAGTAAAGTATGTTTTAAAAATAAGATAATAAAAATGAGATAGATGAGCTTTTTCTTGGGCAACAACAACAATAGGAAAACGTCTTCTGCGAGAATAGGCAGCACTTAGAAAGAATTTTGGATTTGTTTAAATTTAACGATGCCACGCATCCCCTGCTTCATCTATTGTCATTCGTTTATTCATAACGTTTATTCATAAAGTTCGTCTTTTATTCAGATCTTAACATCATAGAACCTCAGGTATCCCTGTAATTTTACTTTTCCCTTTCCCATTTTCATTGGCCTGCCTCTCCTATATTTCCCATCCTCACGGCCAACATGTAATTGCTTAGTCCTACTACCGTTCTTATGCCCAAGGCATCTCAAAGCCGACTTGCAGACTACCTTTCTACTATATTTTTCTTAATTCAGCATATACCTCTTATATTTATAACTTAGAACTCCTTTTACTTATTGTAGCTACACCTTTTAAAATAATTTCAGTGTTCAAGATCTTATTCACATTTCAGTATTCCATTAATCTTCGTGATTTCCTCTTTTGTGATTTTCTTCTGCACTTCTTGTCATTCATGTATTTCATTTATTTCTATCTCATTCTCACCAAGGGGAGCAATTTATTTTCATACCATCTCTCTACCATATCACTTCGATCTAAAATTGCTTTACATCTCACACCAATTTCTCGTGGCTCTTTCTCATACATTTACTTCGAGAATATTTCTTTCTTCCCTTCAAAATCATTCTGCGGTTTCTCACCTTTTTCGCTTGTCACACTTTCTTTACTTTCTTTCACCACATTCTTCTTACAATTTTACATCCCCTATAAAAGATTAGATTAAATTAGGTAGGGCCGTCTTTTAGTAAGAAGCATTTTCATGTAACGAAATCATAAAAGAAGATTTTAGGCATAGGTAATTAAATCAGAAACTAGCTTTTAGTTTTGGAATTATACCCCTCAAAAGACTCCCGTTTTAATTACATATATCATGTTTTTACTAAAAGAAACTATACATTAGCTTTAAAGAATGTTCGGATGGTGGCTAAAATATTGGAAGTTCTAAGAGATTGCAATCTTCTTTTCTATTCTGTACAGAAAGAGAACGAAAGAGTAACGAGAAAAAAAGGAAAAGGGAAAAAAAAAAGCTGATGTCACTTATTAGGTTCTTTCAACTCTTTCAATACTTTTTGATATTGGGTGCGTCAGTGAAGACTCTTGGTTTGAAAATAACTTGTCTTTTCACTGGAAAATAATGGCTTGTCATTCTTATTTCCTAACGGCATTGTCTTGTGGCAGATTCACCAGATGCGAATTTCACATTTCTCTCTATTTCATCTCGGCCTGTCATTGCCAATTTCTTGTTTACTTAAAGAACCAAGCGAAAACGGAAACTGAAGGGTTTTAAAGGAAAATTTTTTTTTCTTCTCTCTTTTAATTTTTTTTTCCACTTCCGAAAAAAAAAATAAAAAAACGTAAACAATATTTAAAATTAAACATAAAAGACGAGAAACGGAAAAACAAGTTTCCTTCACTTTTAAAATTGTATCAAAATCTAGAGGATTTGTTTGGTTATTTTTAAGTAATAAAAAAATTACAGCTTTGCATTTTACATTTCCTCATAAATTTAATATAGAAAACTGAAAAGTTTATTTTAAAACGTATACATGTTTATTATTGTTCTAGTTTGAATTATATATTTTTAAACTATTTAAGTCATTACATTTTAGTCATATCTGATACAAATCATAAACTTGGACCTAAATTGTTAAAGAAATTATCTTCATTTCAAAAACTAAATCAAAGTTACGCTTTAAGAAAAATATGCAGATTTCAGCAAAATTAGAAAACATTTATAAAATAAAAGAATTATTTGCTTTCATAAATTTTCGTTCATTACTCAAGTCTTTATTGCATTTAATCCTAGTCTTTCTTTTAGAGTTTTATGCTCCTGCTGCTGTTTAATATTCATCTTTTTTTCGTGTATAAATATTCTTCATTTTATTTAGATTGTTTAGTTCACACGATTAATTATAATGAAATGTTCGTTTATGCTTCTCTCGTATGCGAGTATCTTAAAATTTTATTATTTTAAGTTGTTTTTTTTTAATTCTAGCTGCTACGAAGAAAGACTTTAAGCGATGAACCAGTATGATTTTGTCTGTGTAAATGCGTGTGCACGTGTCTCTGTGTGTTTGTTGATATTCCCATCTTTTCCAAATTCGATACCTCCTAAACTGCGTGCTTAATGAATGCATTATTTGTTTAGAGCCTCCTTCTGCTCCAACGGATCTGAAAATAATCAGCCAGAGCAGCCGCATTGTCCGCATCGGGTGGACGAGTGCCTTCGACGGCCACAGCGCCATCGCCAGCTACCACGTCCAACACAAGTTGGCCGAAGGTAACACACAATCTCTTTCTCTCTTAAAATCATTATCCTTTGTAATGGACGTAAGTGCTTCATCTTAGTGTGGAACGTTTAATATTAATGTTATTCCGAAATTATTCCCGACGGTTATAATGCACGGCAGCTTTTTAAAACCATTGCCTCGGAAAGCTAAGTTTTATTCCGCAGCACTATGTAATGCTTAGAGGTAACTTCAAACATAAATTCATTTCAAGAAGAATTACGCCACTCTCGATTGCTGATGAATATCTCGAAATGCTTGTAAATTTCTGTTGAATATTCGATATCTCCGCTCAAGAGATGTAAATAGAGCAAATGGAAGAGATTGTCATCTTTCATTTGTTCTGTTTACCTTTTGCTAACGCTTGTGCATAATATCAGCATATTTTTCTTCCCACAGATTAAAATGTGATATTAGTGCTCATTTTATTAGAAAATAAAGGCTAAAATTTTCACAAACTCCACTTAAGAATATTTATCTATTTACATCGTTCAAATCAGACTTTTACGAAGTTACGATGGTTTGCATATATTTAAATAGAACGAGGTTTCATAAGGATTTTTCTAAATTTTAGAGTTCTTAATATGGTAGACTTAACGATTCATTTCACTCTGAGATGGAATCAGGTCTCTTTGGATAATGTTCCAACGCTGCTTATACGCTGTATGAAAAAAAAGCACCCGGACACCTGACGAAACATGCAAATTTTGTTTGCGATTCAAATTAGACGCATGCGCGTAACGTATGCTCCCATATATAAGATGCGTCTCCCTATTACAAAAGTAGTTAGTTGGAAGAACGCAATGCCACGCGCAGAGTCAACGAGGCATAGTGATCGAGTGCCATATCAGCAATGTTTCAATTCGGAGAATTGCGAACTGTCTGGAGATTGCAAAATCGACAGTAGCCGATGTGATTCGAAGATGGAAGAATAGTGGCGCAACTATTGCAATATCGCGTCCTGACAGGCCTCTTAAGCTGACGGATCATGCTCGGAGACCATGAGACGGACGGTCGTAAAATCACGAAAGTCTTCTGCAACTGATCTAACATTTGAAGTTGAAACGCCGCCCGACTTCGTGGTTGCACTAAAATATCCGAAATGAGCTGCATTCATTAGGTTTTCATAGCAGAGTAGCTGCACACAAGCTTTACATCACTCCTGTAAACACTAAACGACCTTTGAACTGGTGTTTAGGTCGCCGTTCCTGGTCTTTAGAACAGTAAAATGCCGTTTTGTGGAGCGACGAATCGCGATTTACACTTTGGAAATCAGATGGAAGAGTATGGATATGGCGAATACTTGGAGAACGATTCCATCCAGTCTGTATCTCTCAACGGTGAAGTTTGGAGGAGGGTCTTGAATGATTTTGAGCTGTTTTTCTATTGAAAAATGGAAGGAAAAATTTTGCGACCTGGGTTCAAACCAGGTACCTCTGCTGTCATGGCCGACGCCTCTACCAGTTGGGCTATCGCAGACACCCGGACAGACATGCTGTCTCATAGTGTCTTAAAGACAACGAAGTCTTTAAATTAATTTATCTGTGAGTTCCACAAACTTTCTGATGATTGGATAGGAGAGATTCTCGATCTGTGAGCCAGGTGCCCGCCTCCCATTGGGCTTTCAACCATGACAACTTGGTTGTCTTTAAGACACCTTGAGACAGCATGGCTGTCCGGGTGTCTGCGATAGCCCAACTGGTAGAGGCGTCGGTCATGACAGCCGAGGTTCCTGGTTCGAACCCAGGTCGCAGAATTTTTTCCTTCCATTTTTCGATAGAAAAATCTTTACCTGATGCTTGTTAGGCTTATCTCCAGTTATAATATCATTTATTATTTAAACTGTTTTTCTTGGTTTGAACTTGGGCCATTGGTTGTATTATGTGAAAGCATGAAGTCTACGAACTACCTCGACATTCTGGACAATTCCATGCTCCCTACTCTGTGGCAATTCTTTGGCAAAGATATGTTTCATTTCCAGCAGGACAACGCTCCTTGGCACACTGCAGCAGTTGTAACAGAATTGTTTGGTCGTAATGATATCGAACTTTTTGGACTGTCCAGCCCAAAGCCCAGCCTTCAAACCAATAGAAATCCTGTGGAACGAATTAGAGCGCAGAATTAGAAGTTTGGAAAATTGGCCTTCTCACTGCCTGCTTTTGGAAGAGTGGAACGATAACTGCTGTCATTAAAGCAAAAGGTGGACCCGCAATGTATTATATTAATAAAAATAAAAGTTAAACTTCTAAATCAAGCATATTTCCGAATATTTTTCCATGTAGTGTACTTAATGGTTTAGTGAACGGAGGTTAAAATAAAGAAAAAGTGGTCAGGAATCTTGAAGTCTTGCCTTGGAAGAATGTAACTTACATGATTAAGTTACCCGGGTAATCGAGGTCCGGACAAAATCCCCAATGATGAAATTCCTTAGCTTAACTGAAAAAATGGGCAAAAGCCCCACATTGCTTATGCTACAACTGTAGCCATTTTTCTTTTTTTTTAATTATTTATTTTATTTTATTTTATATTTTATTTTATTTTATTTTATTTTACTTTATTTACAAAATTTACAAAAATAATTTACAAAATTTACAAAATCTACCAAAATTGAATGAGCAGTTTTGTTCGTGAGATTTTGGTTTAAAATTTGAATCACACCTAATTCGCTATATTTGAAATAAATATAGAATATAAAAATAAATAAATAATCACACACAAATTCGCTATATTTTAAAATAGAAACGGACAGATTATAAATATAATTAAAATAAATACAAATTAATAGTTTCAGCCAAAAAAAAGGTCAAGTCTAATACAATATTCAAAATTCAAAAGATAGTATAAAATATAAAATTTAAAATTTAGCACCATATGACTTTGTATTATATTTTTACTAATTATTTAATTTACGATACAAAAATAAAGTGATTTAAAGTTCCCCAGTAGTGTTTAAATCATGTCTTAAAATATCGCCGTATATTTTCCTCAAAAATCCATTTTTTTTAACTTTTTATTTTACAACATTCTATTATTACAATTGCTTATTGTTACATTCTTTTTTTTATTAATATTTCTAAAAGTTATCGCAGAGATTTGGTCACATAGGCCATAAAAAAAATTAAATCTTTATTAATACATAGAGGAAAGTGAACAACAAAAGCGGGCCCCCTCCATTTCTGCTCTGTAAGATGCTGCAACATAGAAGTGAAAGGTCTAAGTCAGAAATGAAACTGTCTAGTGGAGGACCAGCGCCCAAACTGTTTACTCAGTCTGTTGATTTTCAATGGCGGCATATTGTTTTTTGTGAATGTTGAAACTTATATGCTCCTCAGTTAACGTGTTTTGTGCAGGATTTTGAAGATAGGTAATTTAAATATTATATCTACTTACTCCTTATTATAATAGCTACGTATTAGTGTAAGTTTGAAGTAGTTAACATGCATAGTTATCGAAAAATATTAATTCAAAAAAATACATGAGGTGGTTTTAATCCGGGCTCCCAAGCTGTTCCTAAAGCGAACCCCTATATTTTTACGATAGTTTATTCTCACCTTGGAATTCTGTTGTAGGACCCAAGATTTGAACTATAAAGTTTTTCTAAGGAAAACTATAGGCCTACCTTTATTTTTTCAGTTACTTTAAAGTGAGTAATTGAACACCTGATATTTCATTAAAAATTTTGAATTTGTTATTTTTGATTGTATTTATAGGAAATAAAATCTTGTAAACATTCCAAGGAGGAGCTTTAGCAGTGAAGCAGAAATACATTTATATATTTATTAACAAGAAATTACTCCCCTGAGTAGGACAAGGCACGTAGCAGAGCCTGCGGTCATCTATTTTTACCTCTTTATCTGCACTTTTTTCCTCTCCCCAAGTTTTTTAATCAAAAAATTGATTTTCTCGAACATAGTGTGTAGAAAATGTTAAAAAACTCGTATCTTCTTTCCTTTCTCATCATTTCCGATGGAACGACATATCACATGCCATATGTTGTCATAATTCTAAGGACCAAGTGCCTGCCACCCCCGCAATTCTGACCCCACTGGAACAATTAGGCCTTAACTTCATAGTAATGTATATCTTGCCTAGAGGAATCTATATACTGAATTTCACTCCTTTATGTACCTAAATAGCACATAGATATTTTGTCCTCTCTGAATCCCACCCCCGTAATTCTGACCCCAGTGCACCAATCAAAACCAAACCAAACAGTGAAGGTGGGCATGACCCCATAGTACGCTACATTCCGAATTTCAATCTTCTACCTCAAAAAATGTAGAAATTATGAAGGGGACGGACGGACATCATAAAACCAATAAGTAGTTCTATTCTTCCGTTACTTAATAATATAGATTATGAGCACTTGAGCAATCGTACGTCGACAACGCGATATCACGTGCGCGCGCCGATGTCAATAATGCTTAAAAGATGAACAGAAAGTAACAATATATTCCTTCTTGACAAATCGATTGTTATGACATGCCAGTATCTTGGAATTATTTACACTCACTGTTTTAGCACGTGAATTCGACTTGAAGGGGTTCAAGAAAAATTCTGAAAAGTTGATACGGCCGAGCTAAGACTTTAATGGTCATATTTCTGAAAACAGAATTTGAAAAAGTTAATTCGTTTTCAAGTTATCGCGCAAACTGCGGACGGCCGGATAAACGTACAGACCAAGGGCGCATTCTTAAAAGTAGTTTTTTGCTAAAGCTCCTAATAAATGCTTCTCTTTCATTCAATATTTATTTTCTCCTTTTAATAGCCATTTCATTTCATAAAATTAGGGACACGGTTTTGGAGCTCTTTTTTTTTGAAATGAAAAAAGAGTAATATTTTGGAAAAAAATTTAAAAAAATGATTTATTTATTGTATGTTTAATAGTGAGACTTGTGAAGAACTTAACTAGGTATAAGTTCCACATTTTTTCAATGTGTTTACAGGCGTTTATGATGCTCCTTCGTGGCACTTTTAATTCGTTTCTGCGGAGGCTCTCCGCGAGATTCTTTGGGAAGAGAAATTTCGACCAAAGGCTGATCTTCGCGTATACTTTCAATGGCCTTTCAAATGGTTGGATAAGTTACCCCACCAAGCTGTTGAAGATAAAATTACAACTTTCACACAAATTATTGGTGCGATCCTCATTGTCGCCATGGCTTGGTGGGCATTCCATAGCTGCGCCGGAAACAAACGTGGGATCGATCTCGTAACCAACGGGGAAATTATGCTCTCGGGGCGAGCTGGGGGTCGGATCCGGCGATAGGTGAATCGCATGTAAGTGCAACATCAGGTATATTGTGAAATTGCTGCTTTTCGTATGTTATTTGTTCACACTGACTCCTCAGCAAATGCTCAATTCGCTCAAATCAACGTTTCAAAAGTTTCATCCATTTATCATATGGAGCAGCGTCCTAAATGCTGAAGTTCTTGATTTGTTGCAAACTTTATTATTCTTTCTATGGAATGAGGCCGTTATCAAAAAGCAGTGTGGTGTTTAATTCTTACATTGTAATAATCATAGTGTGATCATCATGTGTGTGAGTCGTTCAGCACAATGCCTAGATTCAAAAAAAAAACAAAAAAAAAAAACAAAAAAATAAAACAAGAATAGAAAGAAATCCGACACCGTATCCAACAAGAACAATTTCACCAAAAAGTCTGGAATGGACAACTTGCACTGCAAAAGACAAGTGCAAAATATTCACGTTGCTTCTGGCCCTTCCATCAAACGATACTGCTTTAATGTCTTCATTATCTCTCCATTGTCATTCTATTATTGCTAGAAAACTAGTCTTATATGTCTATTAGTTTATTTTTATGTGTATGTTTATTGCCAGGTTCTATTATTCAGCAACGTTTGACCATATTCAGAGCATAATATCGTCACATTTTATTAAGGAATTTTAATTTATGAAACAAAGACTTTTAATATTATGGAGGATATTGAAATTGGAAGGAAAATAATCGAATGTTTGCCGCTTCCTCAACTGGAAGTTAGTGAATATGTTCGCTTAATTGGAAGAAGCCTGTGAAATGAAAGAGAAATTGCTCTCTCATCTCTTTAATATTGCTGAACAAAATATCAATTAAGGCTGCATTTCACCAACTTCAGGAAACCTTTTTCCTAAGATCTAAAGAATTGATTGTTATGTATATTAGGTCCACATTTCTGTTTAATTACTGCTGCCATTATTGCAGTGTCTATTAAGAATTTTTTCTTAACTCTTACAAGAGAAAGTAAAAGTTAGGTAACACTTAACAGTAGGAACAGTCAATAAAAGAAACCACGTTTTTGAAATTGTTTGTTTAATGTCTTTTTTATTTAAAAGGTACTTTTTATTATATACACTAGGACTATATTTTAATGGAACTAGGACGAGAAAGGAATTTTGTTTACAAATAAAAACTTTTCTTTGCTAAGGTAATATTAACTTTATGTAATGTGAAACGTGGAAAAAACGGAATATTAATCATTTCAAGCATTTAATGAAGCATTTTTCATTCCAAGCTTGTTTTATTAAAGCATATTCGTGAGCTTAAACCCATTCCATGGAATAAATGAAATGAGGAACACAAAATTTACTTAAAGCAGAACTTGTTTTTATTAAATTGCTGACATTTCTGCGAGAGTTATGAAGTTCATGTGTTAAGCGCATTTATTTGATATTCCTCTCTAGCTCTGATATTACAGAGAGTTATAAAATATAGACTACAGTGTTAATGGTCAACCAACCTTCATAAATTGTAATTGCTTCGTAGTAATGTTTTAATGGCGGTTTATCTGCTTTTATTATTGACAATTATTTCCTTTATTCCAATTGTTTTATATTTGTTGAAGTCTATTTTCATGGTCTACCCTTAATGGCACGACGAGTTATTTGTGAAAAATCATTAGCGGTAGCAGCAATAATAAACTTACGATTAAATTTGATTTATTCGGTTGTAAAATGAATTATTATAGCTGTTGATAATCGTTCATAACATTTGATTAGGATGATAAAGCATTTTCAAACAACGATTCCCACTGTAATAATAACAATAATAATCATTATCGATCTCTTGAAAGGAGTTTAAAACTAAAAGCCATTTCTCTGAATTTCTACGACAATTATTTTAGTGTCGACTGGGGTTTGATGTCGTGATCATGTCGCCCTTTGCATTTCTCATTACCCTAAAAACGTTTTACTCTGTGAACTGCTGTAGGAGATTCAATGTAGAGTATCCGTATGAAGTTACGGTGGTCCATAAATGAATATTGCCAGTCAAGAGTAATGGCTAATGAGAATTTTGTGAAAATGATTGATGGGCTTCCTTTCGTTACTGTAGTTTTACTGACAGACCATTATACGACAGCATGGCAGCAAATGGAAAGAATAATTTAATGTTAAATAAAGGAAAAAGTATATGAAAACTTTTGTTGGTATAGAAATAAAAAGAAATAAAAAAATAAGAAAAGAAGATAAAAAAAACGATGGTTGACAGCTGAGTAGAAATTCGTTTATCTGGAAGGGAAATCAGTAGAATGCTAATGTGCTTGATCTAATTTATTTTTCTTTTCTAAGATGGAAAATTTTCCATCGCCAGTCTTTCAATAAATTTTTTCCCATTTTGGTTCATTAAGGAAAGCAGGGAATTTAGCTTCGTCGTTTAAGTGCGCTTTCTATTTTCGCACGTTATGCTCTTGAAGGATTGACAAATGCACTGGTTTTCCGGAGATTTTTTTTATTCACTGGTTGTCATTTAAAAAATTCAATGCATCATCTAATTGCTTCTAAGATTTTTTTGTGTGTTTCTTTTAAAGCTTGGAAATGCATTGCTTTGATCACAAATCAATAACGAAAATATCTACCGAAAAAGTTTTAAGTAAAATTCTAGTGTCATGGAATATAATTTCGATCGTAGCAGAAGAAAATATTGTGTAGCTTATATCAATGTGTGGTCTCTGTGCGCTCGTCCACGTTTAGATGCCTAACAGTATTATTTCCTTGCTATTTCGAACACGGAGATCATTTATACGCATTCTTTTTTCACTATAATATACTCCGTCTGTCTGAAAATATGGTACACCTATCAACATTATTTTTATATTGTAAATGTATGCCAGATTTTATTTCTCCTTATATTTGTATTATTCCGCAAACCACATAACGTGCTTAACAATAAATCAACAGTCGTGAAATGTCGACATTTACGCAACATCCGACCAATATTTACACAATCCAATTTTGAAATTCAATTTTTGACCAAGTTTCAAACTTCAAATGTTAAAACTAATAGCCAACGGGAAGCTTATAAGATTTGTGTGTTTCGATACCTGAGCATTTCGAAAAATATAATCATTTACTACTAACAATCTAGCATTCGTTTTTTGTAATTTCTAAACCAGCCCATGTTATCTCTTGGATTTTTTTATTCACCTTTAAATACGGAGACTAATAGCAACATCGTATATTATTTCTTTATAAGCTGTTACTGGGCTTATACTAGCCCGTTGCTTATAATATTTTAAATAAATAAATAAACAAACAAATAAATACCGTAAAAGCTCGATTTGAGTACCGGGTTTCTATTTGTAATAAGTAAAGAGAGAAAAATGAAGCATATTTTACCACCCTTATTCTCAAAATGAAAGTTTAAGTTTTATCACTTAGAAGAAAAAATCTTATTGGCAAAACAAATTCTGACGTCACAAACTGCTCCACGCAAATAAAACTCCATAGACATGCAGGAAAAATGAATCTATTTAAATTTTTTTGTGAGAAAAAACTCCCTAAATTGGAAAGAAAAAAATTGCTAAAATGTGTTGCATTCAGGAGCAAAGCTGTACGCAAAATTTAAGAGCGAATGGAAAAGCGGAAGTGCTTCAAAATTCGACTGAAAGTTTCCGTACCATCTCACAAGATCCAAGAGCGAGTTAATATAAGGGTGGTAAAAAATGGCCTTAATGCCCCGGCCATTAATCGAGATAGGCTTCTATTCAAGATCCGGCGTTAAGAGCAATTCCACAAAAAATATCACTATATTTTGACATGCAACTTACGAATATGTACTTCACAGATTCACACCAAATTGAAATATGTTACTCATCTAAAGCTTGCAAATAAGAAAATGCTAAATTTTGTTGTTTTTTTTCAAAATAAACCAAGAAATCGAAAAATTTGAGCCATACAAAGACTCCATTGTTAAAGCGGTGTGAATGTGTATTAATGCTCTCAACTTCTTTCTTCCACTACTCAACAATACGCACGAATCCACTTCACCTGAAAGCAACGATATCGCTTCTAAGGTATGCTTGCGCGCAAAAAAAAGTGCGTCGTACAACTACGTGTACGCCCCTTTTTAGTGATTGTTGGTTGGTTTATTAGAATTTTTGGCGTTGACTACTAAGATCATTTTGCGCCTTTTACACAAGTTATATCGCAGCCCGGAACAAGCACAAACATCGATGCCCGCTGCGGTATTTCAACTTACACCCTAGTCCTCTCGTCCACTTGGCCGGCCCTTATTAGTGAAAAAAAATCTTAAAAACGAAATTTTAAAGTTTTATACTAGAAGTTACAGAAAATTCCTAGTAAATATTATTGTCCTCATTTTCGGAATCGCTCGAAATGGGACTGCTTCATTATTATAAAGTTCTTCATCAATCGGAGATCGGGAACAATTCTGCCAATAGATCGGGACTTTATTCGAGACAGGCTTATAGCTGAAATCTTTAGATAAAAACCCGGCTTAAAATCGAAACAGCCTTTAATTTACGCCCCCGGCCTCAAATCGAGTTTTTATGGTAAATAAATAAATAAACATGAACGATGAAACGATTCATTCATGGGGGTCATAGATTTATAGTCATAGTCATAGACTCAACTTTAAATTAAATATACTTTCAGAAATGTAGAATTTTATGCTTCAATTTTTTTGTATAAAAAATAACTTTCTCTGCCTGTTTTGTCCGCGTTTAAATGTATAAATGTCAAAGATTAAAAGGCTTTATAAAGGGTGTCTCAAATACGGAGCACGGTTTCAAAGTGTTCCGTCTTTTTCTGAGGCACTCTTTTTAATAAAATTAATTTCCCATTTGCCAATTCACGATTAAATACCTTACAGTATAACAATCGCAAAAGAGCGCAACGATAGATAAACAATTGTGAAGTGAAAATGGCATAGAATTTGAAGATATATGTAACTGTTATAAACTGAAAGTTTGACTGGGCGTGACCAATTCACCAAAAAAAATTTCACCTTCAATTGTTAAACATTGTTAATTTTACTTTGCAACAATGTCCAACAATTGAAATCGGAAATTTAATTAATCAAACTTTCGTTGGACAGAATATAGGTATTATCAATATTTTCATTCTTTCAACCATCGGAAAGTAGAACATTATAAAACAACAGGCTGCTGAGATATTAATATCAAGCGCCATTAATATGCGATGACAATGACAAAGCCAAATACAGAAGAAAGTTGCTATTTATGACTGATGGACAATGACATGACGCTGCTGCACGTCACCTCCTATATGAATTACATCAATATAATTTGCCCCGAGACCGAGGAAAAATTGGGGTGTATTCAATTAAATTTTCGAATTCAATAGAAAAGTTTATTGAAAACCCGTGTTTGGTGATAGTGGACAAAATATTTATTAGAAGAAAATGACCAAAAGTGGGCCCCCTCAATTTCTTCTCTGCACGATGCAGTAGCTTAGCAGTGAAACGTTGAGATGGTAGTAGTTTATGCAACCGCTTAGTTGGTAGTAGTTTGGGTGGACCAGCACCCAAACTGTTTACTCAATCTATTGTTTTTCAATGGCAACACATTGCTTTTGTGTTATTCAGATCTTTTTATGCTTATCAGTTTGACGTATTTCAGGCCAGAAGTTTGAAAGTAAGTTCTTTATTTGCTATACCTACTTGCTCCTTATTATAATAGCTATGTATTAGTGCAAGTTTGAAGTAGTTAACATGCATAGTTATCGAAAAATATTATTTCAAAAAAAATGCAGAAGTGGTCCTAACCCGGACCCCCGCGATATTCCTAAAGCGAGTCCCCAAATTTTTACGATTACTTATTCATATCTTCTTGGAATTCTGTTGTAGGATCCAAGGTTACATTACAAAAAGTTTCTAAGGAAAAATAAGCCTTTATTTTTCTTTATCTAAGATGCCTTTGAAGTAATTGAACATCTGATATTTCCTTAAAAATTATGAATTTCCTACATATGGTTGTTTTTATAGGAAATAATAACTTCTTTTTCATTGAATATTTAACTTCTCCTTTTAGTATCTATTTCTTGAAATGAAATAGCCAGGTTTAGAATGCTCAGTTTTTTGAGCACTTTTTTGAAATGGTAAAAGAGTAATTTTTTAAAATAATGTTTTATTTTATAATGTTTTTAGTAGTGCGACCTTTTAAGTAACTTAACTACGTATGTGTTCCTTGTTTTTTTTTTCAATGTTTTTTTACTTCGTAGTTTTGCCTGTATATGCCAAAAACAAAATCGGGGCCCGCTTTTGGTCACTTTCCTCTACTATAGAAAAATTTTGGAGGAGGTTTTTTTTTATTTTTTAGCTAACTAAAATTAATGAGCTTAACCCTAAAATAGAAATTTAGAATGTAGTAGTTAATTACTTACAATAGTATAATTTTGTTTTTTTCAATGCCCTTATCTCGTTATCTGTTTTTACATAATGAGATAAGGGCATTGAAAGAAACCAAAAAAATCCTTCGTTCTATTATATAAGAATAGGAGTTGTAATAATGTATAATTAATTAAACAATAGGAACTCCATTTTAATTTAAACAAATAGAAATAAAAATAAATAATAAAAGCAATTGAATAAAAGTCACCCGATGTGGAGAAATACAAATGTTGAAGTAGACGAAACACAGATGAAAAGAAGGTCTTGTGGAGAAATGTTACACGAAAACACAGGAAGAAAATAGTAATAGGAGAAGAAGATCTATGATGAAAGTCCGATGATCAGTAGAACGTTGTTAACAAAATTAAAATGAATTATCAGTAAGAATTATAAATTTTTATCCCATCTTCAGTTTGTAAAATTTCTGAATTTCCTGCAATTGAGAAATCGGCATAATACCTGCTGAGGGAAAGAGATGGGAGACAGGGTCGGATTTTTTTAATTTCAATAAAATTCTGACAAACCGTTTCTGAATGCGATGTAAGCGTTTTAAGTTTGTTATGGTGGTACTACCCCAAAATTCAAGGCCGTAAATAACTGATGACTGAATGAGAGCAAAATAGAGTAGCAGCAGAATGTTTTTAGGCAGAAAATGAAGCCGTGAGAAACGACCGAGCCGGTAATTTAATGTGGAAGATAAGTCATTGATATGGGCATCCCAGGAAAGATTATAAGAAAGATGAATTCCTAGAAATTTATAAGATTTAGTAGGAATGAGTTTCTTTGTATTATAGCTTAAGGAAAAATTAATTAAGTCAAGCTTTTTGTTACGTTGGTGGAAGATTATATAAGTGGTTTTCTCAAGATTTAATTGGAGGTGATTTTGGCTGTTCCAACTTAATAATTTGGTAAGTACAGTATTAAACGAGTGTTGAATCGCGGAAAGAGTCTCACATCTGGTGACTTTTATTCAATTGTTTTTATTATTTATTTATATTTATTTTAATTAAAATGGAGTTCCTATTTTTTAATTGATTTCATTCGTTCTGTCGAATTAGCAAAAATTTATACAAATTAAAGAGAAATGGCTGCATGCATTGAAGTGAAATAAAAATATACAGTTACAAAAACATACATTGAAACTTATCGTTTATGTTGTTTCAAAGCATACAAATTTATAAATTTATGACAAATATTATAAAGTTAACGCCAAAATGTTTATAAAATTTCCAAATAATAATTATTATATTTTATTGTTTTATATCATGTAAAATTATTCTTTTTTTCTATTTATTCATATAAAATTTCTTCTAACACTATGAAACTAAATCTACTTCAGTATGAAAATAAATAAACAAAAATCTCCCCCTCCGATCCAAGAAGAAAGACAATTTACAAAAATAACAGTAAAAATAAATCTTCTCAGTAAATGTCATCTTGGAGACAGAAAACATTTCATTATATAACATTATTTGTTTTCTACTTTCATTTTTTAAGTCATAAAAAAGACAAAAGAAAACAACCGTAAAAGCGATGTCCGTCAACGTGTACATGTTCATCTTGTCATCGTATTAAATAATTAACTCTTTTCTGTTTTTTTTTCTTCTTATTTTTCTCCCCTAGAGTCTTGGAGTGGGGATCACCCTTCGTTGACGTTCTTGGGCAGCGAGAACAGTGCCAGCGTGACAAATTTGCTTCCGGGGGCCACTTATCATATCCGTGTCATTGCCGAGAACAGCCTGGGACGAAGCGATCCAAGCGAGTTGGTAGAAGCCAACATGCCCGAAGAAGGTATAGACAACTATATCCCCATTCATAAGAAAGAATAATAATAGCAACACTTAATATTGAATAATAACTATTTAAACGAATGATGTTGAATTTATTAATGCTAAATAAAAGAGTTTTTAAGAGAATAACTGTTTCACATACTTAGCCCCATTTTTATATTAACGTTACAAACTATTTTAAATAAAAATAGCTTATGGTTTTCATTGTCACAAATGTCATTCAGAAAGAATAAACAATTTGAAATGCTCGAATTAAAATTTTATAAGCATGCGGTATTCCTCTTTAAATGTGCTCATTATAAATTCCTTTTGTCACTACCTTCAAATAAATGTAACGTAAATAATTTATATAACTTGGTAATTAAAAGTTTATTCAGAGAAGAGAGTTCAAATTAAACTTTTGATGATGCTTAAGTGGCTCTAGGCTCTCCGAACATTAGCGTTGCAGATTCACATTCTACCGTTAAACACAGATAACTTTAGTTTAGAGCAGAAATAGAAGCCGCATTAGAAGTAATATCGCGTAATGAAATGACAGTAACACTTAAAATTCTTAAGGATTCTAACTTCGTAAAGCTTATTTTATTCTGCGCGATTAATTGAAGGTTACTGTTTCGATTTTAGGCTGTAAAATTTTCTTTCCTATTTTAAACATCAGTAATTTAAACATCTGAGAAATTGCGTGCATTAAATCCTCCTCGAACATTTTTGAGTTATTCTTTAATGAATGTTACGCCATTAGGAAAGATAGTCTCGACCCTCGAACTAGGTAGCTGCTCTAACCAGCCCAAAAGACATTTAAACCTGAGTTCGAGTACAGGCTACGGAATTTTTTTCTATTTTCATCGATAATTTAAACATCCGAGATATGGCGTATAATAGATCCTCATCGAAAAATACGCATAATAATTAGTAAATATCTATTTAGCCGAAAGCACGGAGACAATTTTTTTTAGTTCACAAATCCATCCGTAGATTTGATTTTTATCATAAACAGAAGACTTATGTTTGTGTCGAAAGAATATGGTCTGAGAAAAGGCGGAAAGGGCTTAGAAGTCGCATAAATTTAGCCAGCCAACCAATTCCTTGTTGAGAAATTGAACTAAGGCTTTAAAACTCTCTACAGTTGAACCTCGATCCGTCGGTGGTTTTCATTTATCCCTGAGCAAGTGCTATTGAAACAATGCTTATAAAACCCGCATCCATCGTTCCTCGATCTTTGTTTTTCCCGCATTTATCATTCAAAATTTTAGGTCACATAGGACATTTATCCGGATTGATCGTTTTATTTTTCAAATTTGATTGATGACACTGTACATCAAATTTGAATTTTTTTTCTGTCCTTTGGATGAAACTATGTGATTCTGTATAAACAAAAGGTGCTTGATTCATATATCAAAACCAAAATGGTCCATCACGTACGGCTTTTGTAGGAGACCCACTTCTCAGAGAAATGTAACGGAGGCTTGATTATAGAAAACACAAACACTAAAATATTTTTTCTGGCCGTTTCATCTTGTATGCATCTGTTGGTGTGTCCCTGATAACAGACCAGCAATATTCAGCTAGCATACTTCCATTCCACCGTTAAGTTCTGTGATTTCATGATGTGAACATGTCATAGTTGAAAGTCAAGATCTTGATGGTTTGGGTCATCGGAGGTGTCTTCCTCTGAATAAACAGTATATTTATCTGGAACTGTAGATACAAGAAGATCTTCAGAATGAGGAACTGGTCGCATAGCGCTACTATATGTGCTAAAACATACGAGGCGTGTCCGGAAAGTAAGTACCGTTTTGCAATAAAAATAAATTCCCTATATATATTTTCAAAGTTTTTTTTTCTATACCAGATTCTATGTACCTTTAACTATTTATCCACTTAGTTTCCAAGTTTATTTAAGCACTTGTCATAGCGCTCAATGTAATTCCGCATGATCACTTCACAGAAGCTGCTGCCGGTGAAGAAAGTCACGCATTTTCACTTGTTCATCGTCGATGAGTTGGGAAAAACTTGACCACCCGCTTTACAGTCCGGGCCTCGCGTGCAATGGTTACCACCCGTTCCAGGATCTAAAGGAGATCATCGGCAGCCTGCATTTCAGCGACGATGAACAAGTGAAAATGCGTGATTTTCTTCACCGGCGGCAGCTTCTATGAAGTGATCATGCGGAAGTACACTGAGCGTTATGACAAGTGCTTAAATAAACTTGGAAACTGTGTGGATAATTAGTTAAAGGTACATAGAATCTGGTAAAGAAAAAAAAATTGAAAAAATATATAGTAGTTTTATTTTTATTGTAAAACGGCACTTACTTTACGCACAAGCCTCGTAGATATGTAAACAGCTGAAATGTGGATTTTTTTGAAAAATGGTGCGTGTTATACAAAAAATAATTACAGATTCGTTATTTTCAGCCAAAAATATACAAGAAACACATATTTTCAGTAAAGGACATTTATCATGTTGTACAGTGTAATCCATGAAACGATTGCACGCGATTTAAAATCCATTGCAAAGCAAGTGAATATTTATTGAACAGATTCTTACGAGTGAGCGTGTAAAAAAATGGCATGTTTGTCATTAAAGAAAAGAAACACAATCAGGTGACGAATTCGCGATCGGGCTTCACAGTATAGGAAGTAGAAAAAGAGAGAAATTCGAAAAACGTTTTCATTAAACTTGTGCACGTTATGTATTGCAACGTCAACTTGTGCTTATCGTACTGTATAAATAAATTAAGTATTTTCATTCAGTTAATACAAGATCCCGCATCTATTCTTTTCCTGTATCCCTTATTTTTTCCAAGTGTCGTACAAAACGAGGAATCGAGTTTCAACTGTATATTTATGTTTAGATACATCTGTGTGAGTATAATTTTGAACCTACACAGAAAAAAGTTTGAAACTCCATTCCACAGTGCTAGGAAAAAAACTAAATACATTAATTTTTTATTGCATTACTGTTTCTTTGCTGTGGTTCATTAATATGAAATAAGTAATGAAAAATGAAATGCATTTAATAATATCGTTATTATTAAGTGAGTGCAAGAGATTATTAAATATCTCTTTTACCTTTTTAAAACTTTTCTCAGTCCTCTCTACTCAATCTTAAAATTTTAAAACGTTTACTTACAGCACCCTTGAGATGAAGCCGATCAATCTCGGTTTTGTCATCCTATTATTTTATATTTATTTCCGCCCCTCATAAAATAGCGATTTCCACTGAACAGTCCCCAAGGCACAGTCTAACTATCAAAAAGGGCGAGAAGGTTATTAAGAAAGATAAACGGGGATTTAGAAGGGAACTTGCCATCAGTCGTAGCACTCCGATCCCAAGAGAAGCTCGCTAGACCCTCAATTCGAACCTCTTCGTTCATTCTATTTTCCCCTTCCCCCCCCCCCCCCCTTTTACATTGTCATTTTTATGATTGCCGTTGACTGTTTCAACGTAACTTTGAAATATTTTTTTCTTTATTTTCTCTCTCTATTTCTAGTTCCGGGAGGTCCCCCACTAGCGATTGAAGTGAAACCATTGCGATCCGATTCTCTCCGCGTCACCTGGAGGGTAAGATAAATATTATTACATGGGTCCGGGAATGACGCCTTTTCGAATGATTGGTTCTGCGACGTGAAAGGAGTAAAATTGCCAAGAGCCTTGAAGCCATTCATATGACCACCGACTGATGATACCTCCCCTTCTCCATTTATCTCTTTCTTCCTCTCTCTTTCTCTCTCTATTTGATTTTTAAGTATATATATATTTTGATTTTTTTTCCTGAGGTGTAAATTTGAATTGGATATTATATTGGGATAATTCTTATTGGGATTACAGAAATAAAGGATTAAATATAGAACCAGTTTATGAGTGAAACTTAAATTTATTTAAAGATTTAGTGAATGTAAATTATACGTACTTGAAGACAATTTTGTGGTATAATATTTTACCCTGTTAGTTTAAAATATTTTATCATACATTTTTATGACACTGTATGATAAAAGTGTCATTTTATACCGCTGAAATTTCAATATAATGAATAATTTTTTTAATGGCAGCATCATTTCATTATAACGGGGGAGCACCAAAAATATATATTCAGAACAAATATGAAGAGGGTCAGTCGGTGATCATTAATTTAAAGCTAATTAAACTTTGAAAAATTACTTTAAAACTTAAAATTACACAAAAATGAACGTTTAACCGTTATCTGAACGCTGGTATATATTATCATCAAGAAGCGTAGATAAAAGGTAAAAATGTATCTTTGAAGTTAAATTTTTAAGCATCACAAAACCCGCTTAGAGAAATATGAACCACCATAGCATGTATACAGGGTGATTCAGAATTCATTGTACAAACTTCTAGGGGAGGTAGTATGGGTGATTCTAAGCAAAAAGTTAATATGAACATGGATCCGAATTTGAACGATAACTGAGATATGAACAGAAATAAAGATGCCGCCACCAGGATCAACAAGTTAATAATCAAGTTCTGTAACATCTAGAATGATGAATTTCAGTAAGCCAACAGGGTACATAAAACTGTGTGTAACGTTAAAATTTGATCGAATTCCAACGAGTAGTTTCAGAGTTATCCATTCCAAAATCGTAACCCGTGCTCACATGTGAGTACTAACCAGCATGTGTTACGATTTTGACTGCGTAACTCGGAAACTATTCGTTGGAATTTGATCAAATTTTAACGGTACATACAGTTTTATGTACCCTGTCCCATTTAAATAGTACCAGGCAAATATCTCGGAAACTAAGCATTGTACGAAAAAATGTCCAAAATCATAAGTGAATTATTTCGCGGGAAAATTCATTAGCCAAAAAATTACCCCCCCCCCTTGAGAGGGGGCTGGCGAGGAAGGGGGGGATAATTTTGAAATCTTAAATAGGAACCCCTATTTTTGTTGGTATATTCAGATTGTACACAATGTTCGAGAAATGTTGTATTCTTGGTGTATTTTCAATTGATCCAACCGTTTAGGAGATAGAGGCCCTGAAAGTGTGGAACCTTTAAAGCTTTGAACCCAATTTTATCGATGAAGAAAAAGAGATAGAGAGTGGGTCTTACATACATTCCTATTCTACTTTTTAATGGTCTTTAAGAATCCGAAGTCAGAATTTCAAAAATTCAAAATTTTTTAGTGCACAAGCAAAGTCTTGGGGGCAGCAGCCCTATGGAGGCATAGTCTGTGTGTATTGAAAAATATTGGATTTTTGAAATTCTGACTTCGTATTCTGAAAGACCATTAAAAAGTAGAATAGGAATGTCTGCAAGACCCACTCTCTATCTCTTTGTTTTCATCGATAAAATTGGGTACAAAACTTTTAAAAGTTCCACACTTTCAGGGCCTCTATCTCCTAAACGGTTGGATCAATTGAAAAAACACCAAGAATAAAACATTTCTCGAATATTCTGTACAATCTGAATATACCATTAAAAATAGAGGTTCCTATTTAAGATTTCAAAGTTACCCCCCAGCCCCCTCACAAGGGGGGGAGGGTAGTTTTTTGGCTTATGAATGTCCCCCGCGAAATAATTCACTTTTGATTTTGGACATTTTTTCGTACAATGCTTAGTTTCCAAGATATTTGCCTGGTACGATTTAAACGGGACACCCTGTATATATATTGGAATTTTCTTCAGATAGTTTAAGTTATTGTTACTCTTTATTTTTATAATACTTAGACATTTTTGAAAAGTTTTTGGATTTGAATACTTAAGCTTATACATAATATATTTCAATGTAATAGAAATCTATGATTCTGCGCATGCACCAGTAAAAAATTTGGATTTTTTGAAATTCTGCCTTCGAATTTTTAAAGATCATCAAAAAGTAGCATAGGAATGTCTCAAAGACCGACCCTCTATCTCGTTGTCTTCATCAACAGAATTGAGTCGAAAATATAAAGATCATACATTTTATCTTATTAGCTGGTCACCTCTGCACTAGAACTCTGCATTATCGAACTGAGGATCGTTTCACTGTAGTAATTTACCTCTTCACTGAGGCATAGCAGCAGTTCGTTCGATTAAAAATAAAAACAAACGATGAAGGATATTACAAGGGTTGGGGCATAAATCATGGCAACTATTTTTTTTTCTCAGAGCTAAGGGATGGTATCACAAAATGCCATATGTCTCAAGGAAGCCGTGCATTCATAGTATGTTCCCACAACACCAGATGGCTCTGTGATTTCCTGTTGTTGCACAGAGGGTAATGTTAAATCAGTTCTTAACTGCCGTCCAGGATGGATATAACCCGAACTGAACAACGCTCGTATATCAAAATAGCCGTTCGCTATTTTTATTTCTGTTACTTATTCTGGAACATGAAACCTGTAATCATGTTACAGAATAAATTTTCCAGAATCATGATACATAACATTACAGGTTATTTGTCAACTACCTTCAAAAACATGAGGAGCGAAACCATTTTAATATTGAAAATTTGGCCGAAGAGTTCACAGAATATACATATTCATGCAGATCCCTGGTTCCCTAACTGCGGGTCGCGACAGATTTTTTTATTTGTATTTATTTTTATAGGAATTTTCGAAATGTTGGCGTGTTGTTAAATGTTCGTACATTTCGCCCATTTTTTGTCCTTTCATCTATATATTTCACTTTTTTCACCCACGCTCGAATTCTCTCAAAAAAAAAAATAGTTGCTATGACTTACGACCCAAGCCTCGTATTAATGAGAAATAAAATTTATTATGCTTTAACAATAAGAAAAATTCAAAATTAAAATTGTAACATAAAAGGCTTAAGAACATTTAAGCACCTTATATAGTAAGTAATTTTTTATGAATTGGGATTTAATCTTGTTTTATATAACGACTTTTAACCGTGTATTATCAACACCTCCTTGAAAGAAGGCATTTGCACGGAAACGTCATACATTGTTATATCATCATAAAAAGTCAGTGTTAATGGTATTTCTACCAAAAATAAGCCCTAAATTCTGACTTTTTCAAATTTTAACGGCTTCAAATAAAAACGCTACCATTTGCTATTCCAGATCTGTTCTTTATATCTTTCAAATTCAAGCGAATTTGACCAATTATGCAATTACTAAAAATAATTACCTAAAACGGCAGTAATTGTTTGTTTTATTATTCATATATACGCCATTCTATATGATAGCAACTTTTGATTTATGCAAGTTAATAGTGCTCATGGAAATAACAGCTCTAATGCCTTCAACAAAATGGAAAAACTTTCGTTCGATGATGATCCCAAGACAAACGATCCGAAAATAGATATCCCTGCAGCCGAGTATTATATGAGCGTAAACAGTTTCATTTTTCAAAATAAAGCTTCTCTTTTTTTCAGTCGCACTCAAGGCTATTCAAACATAAAAATTCAAAGATTTGTGATAATGCATTCTGAATTCTTTTTTTCCTATTTTTTTTTTCTTATTTGCTTATAACGAATTTTTTATATATATCTGATGATATTAAATAATGCAGAGGAAAAAAAGGTTCTGTGTTTTGTGTAGATATCAATAATTTTTGGAAAATTATTTTGCATTTGTAGTTATTTAGTTGATAATTAAAAACTGCCTGGATTGCTGTATGTTATTCAAATTTTCTGATTTTAAGAGTCTGGCCTTATGATTATTAAAATTTGAGAAAATATTCCGTTTGTAAATACTATATATAAATCTTGAACTAACATTTTTTATAAATATCATAATAACTTCCTTAAAATGCATAAAAAGAGAGTGATAATTTAAATTTAATGCATAAAATCCACTATTTTAAATTTAAAAAATCTTTTAGAAAACAACGCTTTTATGTTTTTATTTAAAAATATGCAGTAAAATGTAGAAATGTTTTTTTTCCATATAATATTTAAATTTTTTGTAAATGAAAATAAAACGTTGGTTTGCTTATTGAATATATAGGGTGTCCAAAAAGTCTGGTAACATGGCAAATATCTCAAAGCTGCCAGGTAGGCGAGATCTGATGAGAGCGGTTTATAGATAATAAGGGGGAGGTGGGGAATTCATTGCCGCACTCAAATTTGACCTTGACCCCCAAATTTAAGGTCACCCATATCCTAACTCGAAAAGTATTAAAGATAGAGAAAAATTTCCAGTTGCTACCCTGTAGATCAACACCACATTAGTCACTCAATGTCAGGTTTAGCTGGTCAGGTTGGCTGAGGTTTCTAACACATTTACTTTGCAGTGAAGCACACCGTTGGGAAGGGGAAGGGGAAGCACACTCTTGAGCATATATTATGTAAAGAATAATTATTTTCTACATTTTAATTTTCTTGTTTTATTTTTAGCATTCTTTCTTGGAAACTCTTGTATTCATTATTGTAATTCTTGTGATTAAATATACAGCCTGCAAAAATAATTTTGTAGGTTGAAAATTTAATAGTGATCACAGCAGTGCTGGAGGTGCAGGGTGATAGGTACTATGTACGATCCGAACTGTGTTGGCATAATAGGCGCTGTGCGTGTGCATTAAAGTTTCACATTCTGTTTAGAACAGAAAATAGATGGTGAAATATTTTCCAAATTGGAGAAGCGTTCCTGGCTTACAATTGAAACTGCAAGGGGCCAAAGACTGCTACCAGAGACTTGTAGAGGCCTGTGAAGTTGATGCATTACCATACGTACCGTAAGGAAGTGGATAAACGCATTCAAGCGACGAGCCTAGCCTCAGGGACACGAAAAGGCTCATATGTACCAATGATGACTGTTTCTGAATTGCAGGCCAAATGTTCGGCGGTGGACTGTAAAATGGCTTTGTGAAAATGGTTTCATTCATACGATTATCCTTAAAATCCTTAAGAAGCGGCTACAAATGCGAATAATTTCAGCGCACTGGGTTCCTGATGCGCCAGCGGAGATTGAAACCTGGCAGCGTTAAGAGACCGCTGGGATCCATCTGGTATCATTGTCGTGAAGAGGACCAATTCCTAAGAAACATCATTGTTATAGATGAAACATGCGCACGCTCTACAAAGTTAAACTGAAACGTCAATCCAATGAGTAGCGCAATTACGCCCCCCCCCCACGGCTAAAATGTGTGTGAAATCCACAAACTTTAAATCCATGCCTATTGTTGCATACTGTTGCGATAGTGTTTTCCATAGTTGTTTTTCGTAGTTTGTAGTTCGACAAACTGCAATTGATGCATACTATTCTCCTTTGCTCTTTCCTTTAACAAAGGATAGTCTCTATCCAAAACATCAGCTTTTTCAGAGTCTTACCACACTGTGTTCAATTTTTATTCATATTTCTTGTAACACAACCGTCGTGAAGCCCTGCGGAGGAAACGGCATCACATTCTCATTTCTTGACCTATTCTCCTCTATGACAATGCCCGTTGTCTTGTGGTTTGGTGTTGTCTTTACCATTCTCTCCAGATATGTGACTCTGATATATTCCCAAAACTTCAATCCTTGCGTATCATTCCTTTATACACGATTTCCGACGTAATGCGTGCAGTCCACCGATCCATCCGTGACATCCACAGATCTAAGGTCATGGACAATACTGGGAACCATATTAAGGGATTGTAAAAAGATATCCTTCCTGTGCTAATCAGTATCATTGTGACCATTATTAAATTTCCAGCCCTCGTATATATGATCTAGAAGACAAAAAATGTGCGTCTCATTCATTTGTTCACGGCGGAATCGAGGCTATAGATTCCAGTAAGAAACAAATGTACCATTCAAATCCTTTAGAAACATCAATGTTCGATCTTCAAGACCTCGCTTCAAAAGGCAGATTCGTCCACCTGTATGAAACGAAGTCCTTGGATAAATGTTTGATAAAACATCTACAATCAACTTAGGCGACGGATGATGCGATTTCCTGTATATTTTCTATATCTGTAGTCCTCTATTACCTTTTCGGTGTCGAGGATGTTAAATAACCATTGGAAATTATAAGAAACTTAACCTAGCAGGGGATTAGCATACAGAGGCTTTGCTTGGCCTTCCAAGCTTGTTAGTAAAGGGGCAAACACATCATCCATGTTCTCTGCAGGATTCGAACTTGGGTCTTGGTGGTGGCGAGAGAGACGAGATCTGCGCCTATGCGCTCTCGACCACCGAGCCGATCTTTCTGTATATTCTTGACCTTCCTGAAAAGTTTCCATATCCGCTGCCCCACGGGCGTTGTTTAAATAAAAGTTTATTCAAAATTTTGAATCTTGAAAATATTTTATACCGGATTGTATTGTCACCGGAAATAAATCAGTTCGCCAAGTTGGAGGCCTTTGAACAATGGGAAGTAGATGAAAAACATTTTTTTCTGAATATGCGATAAATTATTTAGGAAGGAGAGAGCATGTTCTTTTGCGACTATTCAAATCATCAAGAATGTTTAATTATATGTCGTACAGAATTAGAATAGAAAATTTAAGAAATGTTTGTAAAAAGTTAAGGAATTCGCGGAAAGGTTTTGAATACTTAGAATTCTAGTGAAACTATTGCTATTGTCGACAAACTTCAACCTTCGTGAAGTTCATGGAAGCAATAATGAATTCGTTTATTAATCCTTGAAATTCTCATGAGTTTTTGTTGTGGGTATTATTTTCTCTGAACGTTATCAGTTGATATTGTGACACCCCACCCACTCAGGTTCAGTACTTCAGTGATTGGAATAATCAAAATATGAAAAAAAGTGATTGATAAAAGTTTTAATTCAACATTAATCAAAATATTTAATACAAAATATATACGATTTAAGATAAATTGAGGAAGATTGTGCCTGAATCCAAGTTTTACTAAATTGGCATTACATTTTTTAATTATTTAATGAAATGTTAAATTCACAATATATAAGAACAATCTCATAAGTTAATTGATTCAAGAAATTACAAAGTTTGACCGAAGAACAGGATATTAACACTAAAAAAAAGAAACTAAATAAATTCTCTATTTCATCAATCAGTTAAGATCCATCAATGCGGCAATTTGCTTAACTAAATAAGGACAGCATCTTCAATAAACTTTTGAATGATAATTCTTACCTTCTTTTGCAGTTTCAATCAGATCACTAAACTGAACAAGACTCATTCAATCCTTCACTAATGATTATTATAAAGTACTAAGACAGTCATACAGACACTGTATGCCAGACAGCCCCCTTAACGAAGGGACCCCAATAACAAATGCCTTCCTAACTAACTGAAGAAAGCATTATAATATTCATAATATGCAACAAGTTAAGAAATCCTATCAATTAGGTTTTAATCTAAGATCTGTTCAACACAGTCCTAATCAGTTTTTACAATAGCACACGATCAATTATTACATTTGTCTAACATTGCTATTTAATTGTTGATTAACTGATTGGTTTCATAGGAAGAACTCATAAAGCTTCCATTTACAATGCCAACTATCTCAAAACAAAATATTCGATGCTATCTCAACTTCAAGTCGCTATCAGTACAATTTTATATTTTAGGGCCTACATTTCTTGTGGGCTTACCACATTCATCTTTCACAACAATACAAAAATTATTAACAACCTTAAAAAAACTTGCAGGAGTTACAATCTACAATAATTATACAAATTGAGGCAATATAGCATGCAGCAACATCACTAATTAGATTATAATTAACATTAAACAATGCTAAATATAGCATATAACAACTGTAATAATTTTTTACAGTTTAAAGTTTAAACATCAATACATTGCGTTGTGTTCAGCTACTAAAACTCACTTCTGTCAACACAGATTACCGCGATAGTTAACTGGCTTTGAAAGTTAACTTTAATTTTAATGCTTTTAGCCATTATTATCTGTAAAGTTTAATGCTTGTCGTCGGGAAAACTACCATGTTGTGAGCTTGATGAGCATATCAAAAATCTAAGCTATGTCACTTACTTGCAGATATAACAATTTCCTTGTTATGGATCTTCCATGCGGCCAAAATAAACTAATATTTTGTAGGAACAGCATTTCAATTAAAGCATTTCTAAAGAAGACTAAGTTGAAATCCAATGCAACACGATCATCAAGGGGAAAATCTGGCAGTGTTCAACATCCTATCGTGCAGTGAGACAGTCTAGACCAATGGACTGTTTAATCCGCCAGCAAAACTGTGTAGATCCTCTGTCCATGGTGTCTCCAGACAAAATCTACTTGTTCAGTAATAGCAGCCACATAAATACGGAGGGTTGATTCAGATAAAATGAGACGACTTTAAATGCCGCGTATGACCTTGACGGAATGTGATTTGCATGACTCGTCCGCTATTCATGGGGATTAGCTTTGTATAGACTTGTTGCTGTTATTTGGGACATTTCGTGCTGAAACATGGCTTCCAAAATCATAGCTTTTTGGGAAGGGTATATGTTTGACCTTTCCGACGCTAACTTCAATCTTTCGTGCATTGGGGAATTATGCAAACGAAATGGTATTGTGGTATCCAAAGCTACTGTGGGTCGAATAATCAAAAAGAACAAATTGCGACCATCTAATGAACGTGGACGAGCAGAGAAGCAGACCAGAAACAAGCCCCAACCAACACGCCCAGCTTAGGTGGTGCGAGAAATCCGGACTGAAGTGCTGAAAGAAAATCCCCCCCACACACAGAAGTCTAGCCCAAAGGAAAGGTATTTCACAGGCAACAGTCTCCAGAATAATTCATGACAATATTGGGCTGGAGCGACGTCATAAAGCGCGCGGTCACAGACTGTTGACCAGGCACGTGCAGGAACGATTCACCAACGCCAGAAAACTGTATGAAAACCATCTTGCAGGTGACCGATGGAAGTGGGTTGTCTCCTCGGATGAAGCTTGGGTGTACCTCGATGACACCAACAAACCCAGGGCAATTTACTATCGCGAAAGAGGGGGCAAGGCCAGGTCCGATTTTGTCCGAAGGTGCAAGGAAAAGTTTTCTAAGGGCTTCATGGTGGTTGCCGGATATTGCTCACGTGGACTGCTCACGATTCGTCGAGTTCCTGGAATCTGTAAAATTAGTGCAGCTTACTTCCAGAGTAATGTAATAGGCCACATATATCGGCAGGATATCCCACGTCTGTAGCCTGGTGAGCAATCAAAAGTTTGGATCCACATGGGCTAGCCACACTGCCAAGTCATCTGTGGCTTACTACAGGAAGATGGAACAGGAGACGGGCATACGAGTTATTCCCTTCTCTCATGTGCCTGTAAAATCTCCTGACGCATCACCGATGGATTTCTGTGGTTTTGGTCTCCTGAAACGACGGCTCGGAAGTCGCCGACCAAGAGCCGTTGATGGGCTATGGAAAGTGAGTCAGCAGGTGTAAAACGAACTTCCCATGGAGTCCCTCAAACTCAGCCTACTTCAGTGGAAATTACGGTGCCGGGCGATAGTCCAACAACGTGGTTCTCACATCGAACACAACCGATGGTGGCGCCATGGTATTACACCATCGTAACAGAACTGCAAAGTCGTCTCATTTTATCTGAATCAACCCTTCGTATTCTCAATTCAGAATAGCTGCAACAACTATTACCTCCATGCAATCACCTTTCTTTGTTGAAGCCAACTTCAGTAACAATATCACAACTCCTAAAATAAATATAAATAGTAGAAATAAATATGTCAAAATAAAACAAAATACACTGACAATATTTATATATAAAGTTATATATATATTTAACTTTATATAACGATGTCTTACATTGGAAAGGAAGAATATTGGAAGAAATTTTTTGAAGTCACAACCAGCTATAGAGGTATCTCCTGCTTATGTGGTATAAATATTACACTGGGTAACAAATGTAAACAAAAGTCGTAAACCTAAATTAAAAGTTGGTGAATGTATTTAAACATGATAAACCATTTCTAAAACATGTATCTTTTATTTCTATCACGTCTAGAAAACAAATGAGAGCAAATTAAAGGAAAGCCTGTTTATTTTTAACAAAAATAATTTAAAGCTAACATCGGTTGCATTTTTTGATATTTAACTTCAAAATATTTAATTCAATCAAACAGAAATTAAGAACTATTAACACTTTCTCTTCGCAGTCACTTTCTCTTTGCAGTAGCCAGCAGTAATCGCCGATCATTTCAGAGTCCTATTGGCCTAGGTATCTCTGTTCCATGATTAAAAAATCTTGATGGAATCTTTCTCCCTGCTCTTCGCTTACTGCTCCTAAATTTTCAGGAAAGAAGTCGAGATGTGAGTCTAGAAAATGAACTTTTAGGGACATTCTGCAACCAGCTTTCTTATGAGCCTTTAGCATGGTAGAAACTATTTTCTCGTAAATTTCAAATTTTTTTTATTACCAAGAAACCCTTAAACTATTCTATTTTCCCTTAAAGTAATGATTTCCATACTCCCAAATCCACTATCGTTAACTTGCTTTCAAAAGCTTCATTCTTTAAAAATTTTCTTATTTGAGGCCCAACAAAGATACCCTCTTTTGTTTGGCTTCGCTTATGGTGAGAAACACTTCTGTTAACTACCTAAAGCCATCCCATTTTTATCCTGTGCTTTAACAAAATTCTTCATTAATGAAACTTTAACACCGAATCGTTGTTTCGCCCTCTATCTCAAAAATGTGACGTGTCGAAAAAAATTTAATCACAAATTCTAAAACTACAAGTGACACTTAGTAAAGTGTATTACGTTTTATCTAGGTGTAAAAATGTTGTAAACGAGTGTTATATGAGTTTGATGAAACTTTAATGTTCTTAATACTAAGAGGCTTAACATTGAATGCATTATACGTCAATATGAGTACAATCTTTAATATTCTCGTTTTCATAGTATCTACTGCTGAATTAGTTAAAGCGCATAGCATTGATCCGCTTATTTTGCGATATGAATATTTACTAGCTTGCTCTTTTAAATAAATATACAAAAAAGAGTTGCAAGAGAAATCACATTGGAATATAATTTAATCTAGTTTTTTTCCCCTCTCTTCTTGTAGGTTTTTTTCCTCTTCGCCGCTCTTTCCTCCTGCTTCACCTCGTTTTCCCTTTATCCGCTTTCTCCCCTTTTATATTTTTCATTCAAAATCGTCTCAGTCCTGGTATTACAAGCTTGTTTTTCTGCCGTTCCGGAGTCTTGTTTGTTATGCGTCCCTATTGTCTTGCCTGCGGTGGTTCCACTGTCCGAGTTACCTTGTTATTCCGTCCACGTAATGCTTTTCCTTTCTACGTACTGAGTTCCACGGGACTCTCTTTTGCACGGAAGTTGGGTATGGCTAAAAGTCCTCTTAATAATTTATCTCCAGGGGTGGAGAGAACAACAACGGCGGCTTACTTCAAACGCAGCACCGGTTTCTTGGGGAAGTCGGTGTTCAGGCGAAAAGCGACTATAACGGGATTCCTCGGCGCAACTGTCGTGTGTGCATTTTGTCAGTCGACGCTGCGCTTCCAGCGCCGTTCTCGTTTCCACAGCAACAGGACGTTGGCTGCACCAAGGATTTACGGCCCCCCGTTCAATAATTCATAAGTTCATCGTCGTGCAACGGTGGCGCTAGTGTTCTCCTTTCTGAGGTGATGGTTGATGGAGGGAAAACACGGGTGAAGAATGAGTTGCTCGCTCCCGGGACTGCGCCAGTTGAGGGCTGTGGTGTCTCCGCCTTTTTCCTCGGGCGTTTTGCCCTCTTCCATCTCTCTCTCTCGCTCTTCGACGGCAGTTGTTGACCTGCTTCAATAAAAACGGGGCGTGGACTGAGGGCGAAATAGGATTTCTATATGGCGATGGGACACAGACTGATGGCGAAAACGGTTTCGACAGGGGCCATCAATTTTATACAATCGAACATTTGCTTCATTCTTCTTAAGCTTCTTCGGTGTCATTACTATACAAAACGGAAGACGGGGAGGAAAACGGAGTTCAATGTGTGAATTCATGTTTGTTTGATGGGGGTTAATATCCTCCTGAAGTCGCTCTGAACTTCCAAGTATTTATAGTGGGAAGGATCCATTTAAAAATTGAAAAAAATTAAAGATTCCAATTTTTTGTAATCTAGATATTCTAGACGTATTACGTAAACAATAATATGATATGCAATTTATTAAAAATTATAAGAAGCATCATCTTTTCATGAAATCTTTGAAAAATATTGTTTCCGAACATTTAGTCTCTTTTTTTTATTTTTTGGTGGAAAAACTTGTAAACATTTTTTCCGTTTTCCTTTATATATCATAAAGAGTAAAAAAGTTTTTGAAAGCTTTTATATATTTACAAATTATTTACCCAGTAAACATTATGACAGTATAAATTTTAAATGTTTGTGATGACGTCTGTTAAAACGTCGTAGCAAATCGACAGTGCAGCACTTTTGAACGAAAAGCGCACTCCCATTCTTCCCATACTAAGGCTAAAATTCGAGTACAGAAAATCCGCCATCACAATGAGCCATTATAAGCAAGACTGGAACTTCTGTTGCGTCGGTAAACCATCATATATTATCGTCAGGATTTGAAATTAGGACGCTGTCATAAGGCCCGAGTTCACGCTTTGTTGCCAAGACACATTGCAGAGAGGCGAACCAACAGCAGGAAATTGTATGAATGCTATTTGGCAGGCGACAAAAGGAAGAACATAGTCACCTTGGACGAGGCTTGGGTCTGTTTATCGAGAGATGGCGAGACGGACAATTTTTTATTGACAGCAAGGTGATACGACTCACTCTGGGTGCGTCAATGCAAGGAGAGTTTCCCGAAAGGATTCAAAGTCGTTGTTGAGTAAACTACAATGGTCATCTGACCATCAAAAAGGAGGGATCTAAGATAAGTATAAATTCTGCCTAATATCAGGAAAATGTCTCGGTAACACGCATATCGTAAAGATATCCCACAGTTATATGGCCCTAGGGCAAAGGACGTGCACATCCCACTAGGTTTGTGACTAGGACAAAGCATCCAGCAACACTGCCAAATCGAATATCCAGTTCTGTGCTCGAATGAAACAGGAAACTGGGATTAAGTTTATCCATTCCTGTCAAGTCACCCGATGCTTCTCCCATGGATTTTTGTGGATTCAGTCTCCTTAAAAGAGCTCTTCATGTAAGACGTCTGAGAACAGTTTCTGGATTATGGAAAGTTTGTCAAGAGTAGTGGAACAGAATCGACCTCGCTGTTCTGCGTAGAAAGCCTCTGACAGTGGAAACTAAAATGTCGAACGACTGCTAGAATAAAGGGCTATTACAAAGAGCACAGTATGTGGTGGAGAAATGGGTTCCAGTAAAACTACTGTACGTGTATTCTCCTTACCATAAACATGAAACAACCCTCCATATACCTTTTAAAGTGATTAAAAAACTGTGTGACTTCACATTATTTGCTTGTGTAAAAACTTTATGCCCTTCAATCAATTCCTATTCCTAGTGGATATGGTTTACATGGAAAGATGCTACTCGTCATTACGACTTGGATCGTTCAAAGCTAATTGATACACTCCTTTTTCATAATTTCCGAAAAGTACCCACTCGTATATGTGTGTACAAAAGTAGGCTATAGTGCCTTTGAAAGTAGGCTGTTCGCTATCGCCGCGAACTATAGAGGACGTTATTTTCCTGTAACATTGCTGCTTAAAGTAGGTAACAGCATGGCAAAATCGCAGAGAAACAAGCATTTTCTACGTTTGTCGATGCTTTCTTGACGATAGGAAAAGGTTAGCTTGATTGATTTCTACATGAGATACACTGTTAAATACTTAAATTAAATCATTCATTCCTTAATGCTTTAACTGAGAATAATACGTTGTATTAATTATGTCATTTCTGTATAGAAGTACGTGATATACTACCTATTTTTGATGATTTTATAAATGCCCGCCAGGCGGCAGAGGCGTAGCGAGAGTCTTTGGCGCCCAGGGGCATGGTATTCATTTTTCCGTCCCGTGTTATCATATTTTGTCTTCGCGGCGCCCCCCTAGCAATGGGGACAGATGTCTGTCCTTGTGGCCCCCCCCCCCCCCTCCTAGCTAAGCCTATGTCAGGCGACAGATCGATTCGCGACGCTAGCGAATAGGACCGCGTATTGCTACCAGATGACGTTGCTGCCTCGAGTCAATTACAAGGTCTATAAAAGACGATCAGGACTCAATCCCACAATTCTTTACGAGGACGGCCATTTTGAGACTAAACCATAGCCTGTAACAAATCCATTATTGGGTCCCACCGTCAATTTTCTTTTGCACAAAAATTGCTTTTATTTAATATGAAAATGGTCTAGGAAACTCTACATTTAGCATCAAAATGGCGTTTCTATTTTCGTGTCCTGGCCTTTTTATAGACCTTGGTCAATTTTATGTGCATTTTTGCTTCCATTCGTGAACAAAGAATGAAAGCATGAGAAGATTATGGATCGTGTGATCCCTTTGGAGGGAAGAATTCATAGGTACGAAAATGCGCAGCCACACTATCAATCATCACACTATTGCTGTGTCTTATGCTCCATATTCGCCAGATCTAGCGCCTGATCTTCCGTTCGAGGCAATGAAAGGCGGTGCGCGGTGAGATGTTTTCCTTCAACGACGAGCTTCAGGCAGTTGTGCAGAAATGGTGTCGGACTAATCTCAAAGAATGATTTTACTGCGGCAGAACGTTAATATCGGAAGGATGTTAAAAGTACATAGATATTGTCGGGGAATATCCTAAATGGCTAATGTGAAGAAAAAACTTTTAGTGCCATCAATTTTGAATGACCTACTTCAATTTTTTACTTTCAGTTGTTACTAATTTCATTTTGACAACTATCTAATGCTGTATATATTTATTAGTATTGCTCAGCCACCTTTCGGAAGTGACTACCTTTATTAGTATTGCTCAGCCACCTTCGGAAAGAAGGTGAACAGTTGTCGACAAAAGTCAATTGGTTGCGGAAAGTTTCAACAACTCTTTTTTTACTTTTATTCATCCATTTTCGCGACTTTTGTTGATAGATAGCATTGATTGGAGCCCGCTACCCCTACATTTCGAGTTTTTGTTGACAACAGCCTTGAAAGAGTTAGAACTCGCTAAGTTTTTCGTAAGATCAAACCTAAGACTTAACGATCGGTTTAGTGTCCCGAACTTAAATTTCGAATTTTTTCTATTCGCTCAAAATTGATAAACTTTCCTTCGAAGCTTAGATAAACATCACCTCTTAAAAGGAATCGAACCATTAAACGGTTGCACCAGATTAACCGGGAGTGACGACCTCCGTTTCCTGTCTCTCTTTAACACCCAACACAAAAAGCAGAATAAACTCCCTCCCATCCCTCTCTTTTCTTCTTTTACCCCCACCCTCTTTCCCAACTCCCCTCCCCCTTTTTCTTTTATCTTTCGTTCTCGAAGCCAGCGACCTCTTTCATTAGAAAACACAACTCAGAAGATGATGGTGGGAGGCGCCATCTCTCGATGGAGCCGAGGTCTAAATGCTTCACCCTCTACTGTCTATCTCTTGCTTTTATGGGATTTTCTTTTGACTGGGAAGTAAAAGAAGTCCATTGTTAACACGGGAGTCAGTGCTATTAAAACGTTAATCAAAGATTTAGGGCTTTATTTCCAACAAACACGAACATTGAAAAGGGAGAATAATCACCGTTTTATTATTGCCAGCCGTGGACTTTATTCCCACTTCTCCTCTTCCTCCGGATCGATCTTCCGATGAGCTCTATTCAAATTTTGGTCGGGGAAAAAATATGAATGTGGAACAACTTTAGGTCATGAATATAAATTCCTGAAGAAAAATCCCAGTACATAGTGTTTCATAAATAATTTAAAGCGCGAGTTATAAAAGAAGTATCAGTTCTCTCCAAATATTCTCGTATGTTTAAAATACTAATGTCGCATCGAAAGTACTTTCCATTATGCTTGGAGTGTGAACTAAATTAAATATTGCTGCATTTTTAAAAAACTGTTTATAAATTATTTATATATTCATATTCTTTACATTTACTAGAGGTTTTAATGAAATTACACATTGCTTAAAATTTATCTCCAGATATTAATATGCTTGTATAGTGTATTGAGTTTTACATTCCAAAATTAATAAATTATCGTTAATGTCTACAGCGTTAATCAGACTATATTGCTTTATGCAGATAATATTAGGAAGCAAGAAATTAGAAGTATACATCAAGAAATAAAAAAAAATTCTTATTAAGTATATAAACGAGGAGCGAGTGTAAAGTTTTGATAATAATACCGAAAGAAGAGTACCCCCAAACACGATTGTCAGTGGTAAGGCTAGTCCATCTCTACATATGCAGCATATAATATGGAATGTTTTCCAAGAGATGGATGACTGAACATTTTTCCTACATGGCTATGTTTGAAGAAGTTCTTCCATGATGTAGCTTTTTCAGGCGAGCTCTGGTGCCTTTTTGGGCAGACTGATCAGTAAATGAGTTCTGGTCCCTAAAATGGCGCGAACCTAGCCGTCGTCGGGGAAATCATGCTGAATTAATTTTGGGATTTCTGCGGGGTAATCCTAACTGAATATCCTTGGAAAGGCAGCAAAATAAGCACCGAACCTGCTGAAGAAGTTATAGGAAAGGTAGTAATTATATCAAGGTAGAGCCTAGGTATTCCAAGGACAACTTGCCTCATTCAGTACAGGAGATCATTCAGCTAAGACAGGAAACTTTGCATCATTCTGCCTATCCCTCCGAACCTCGTCCCTAACTCCAAAAAACAGTTGCCCTTCCAAGGGCGTTTAGTAAACATACGTCAAAAATTCAAGGAGTGGCCTTTTGGATTATTTTAAGAATCTTTTGTCCTTTGATGATTTTTGGAATTCCGCTTTGTTGCGAAGATAGGCCTACATATTACCTAATTTTACCTATAAAGGTTCTTAATCTTCAATATTGCTGACTAACACCAGCAAGGATCCATGAACCCAATCTTCTCCTCATTGACTGCCGAATTCTTTCAAAAACACCAGTGTTGTTTTTTATTGTATTACACCCGTCAACTATCCGATTTCACAAATCTTCTACATTTTCCACTGGAGTAGTGTATTAAAGACTTCAGATGGCCCCATGTAATATCTGCACTAATCTAGTGTGAGTGCAAAAAAACAGACGTTATTAATAATCAGAATGTTGGTAAAAGATATCACTATTGTTTTGCCGAAAAACCTTTATCGCTCTGTAACTTCCATACAAAGCGGCATTCCGAAAACCATAAAAAAACAACAGATTATTAAAATAACCCAAAGAATCTCCCCTTACAGTTTTGTCGTATATTTACTAACTCTGTATACAAACTTTAAGGGGGTAGTAGAGGACCTATTTTGAATATATTTTGTCAATAAACTGGGGATCGCAAATGGATCCTTGATACATACAATAATTGTCAAACATCATACATGCAACGGCTGTCTAAGATTTCCTCCTAATATTGTCTATGTCGTTAATGAATTCCAGAAAACGGAGAAATTAGAAAAGTTGATACTGATGGTCGCAACATTTTAAAAAAATGTTGACCATGAGTAGCAATACATGCCTCATAATATTTTGCCATTGAATTCTGACACGGCCAAAAATCCCTGCAGTGTCTTTTACACCATATTCTTCAGATGTTTCCAGAAGAAAAAATCTAAGGATTTAGGGCTCATGGTCAACTGTTTGAACACCTTTTATAATTTCACAAGCATGCAGTACTTGCTTTATAAAAACATTATGACCATCAGTATAAAGTTTTCTAATTTTTCTGTTTTCTGGAAATACATTAACGAGAGACAATATTGCATGATGTTTGATTTTGTGTCAGAATTTTTCCCGTTAAAATGTTACCATGCCAGTTAAGTGGTACAAATTTGTTTTGGGGGGGGGGGGGGGGGAAAGGTTGGTTTAAAATTTAAATGGATATCTCAAAAATTTTAAATGCATGTCTTAGCAAATTAAACTAAGATTTTTGGTCTATTATTTTAATTTTTTATATGTTAGGCTTTTCAAAATAAATTGAATTATTTAGGAAAAAGTTTTCTCTAGTATGTTCCTTTTTATGATAGCAATTTTGTAAAGTACTTTCATTAAAAAAAAATAATTTCTTTAACAGCTTTATCCTTAGTCTACACTTTTCATATCTTTTCTTGCAGCCACCCAAAAAGGAGCTCACCAACGGCGAAATCCTTGGCTATTATGTTGGCTACAAGATTTACGAAACCCCAGAACCGTACCACTATCGCACCGTCGAGGTGAGAGACGGATTTAAAGAGGAGCACATTTTGACGGACCTGCGCAAATTCACGAAGTACAGCGTCGTCGTCCAGGCCTTCAACCGAATGGGGAGTGGGCCTTATTCCGACGAAGTAGTGGCCATAACGCCCGAAGACAGTGAGTGAAGGTTTCTTAACAAATCTTACTTCCATTAAGATTTTTTTTCCTTATTTATTTTTCCCTTCCCTTTTTCTCTTACCACTGGAACGATTCATTTCAGCGAGAGAGAGAGAGTGAGAGAGAAGGAAAAGTGGAATGTTCGACATTCTCTCCTGACTCTCCCGTGAGACTCCTTATCAAGCGTTCAACTTTTTGTTCCCATGGTTCTCATTCTGAAAACCCATAGGCAGAGAATTTCTCTCGGGGGATTTCATTGGCTGCGTGTTTCCATTGCCCATTGACAAAAACTAGAGAGATAACAAAGTCTAAAACAAAAGAATTTTGTCATCGATCTCGCTAAGAAATTCCAGAAAAGCGATGTCGCTCGTTTCCCGTAAATGTCGTTTTGGTGTCAATGCAAAGTATTGAATGAAGCACAATGAGCAATTTCTAGCAAGCAAGAGACGAAAATACATAAAAATGGATTAAAAACATAGCGAAACCACGTCGATTTAATGGTGTTGCATTTAGCAAAAATCTTCTGATCCTCTTTAAATAAAGGAATTGTGGATGAAAGAACTAATTTGCATCGTTCAATTCAATATTACTGATTTAATTTAAAAAAAAAACAACGTTAAAAGCTAATTGCTTTCCAAAATGGATTTAAAATTCGAACAAGTTCATTTTTTATCGTCTGAAAGTCGAGAATATTTATCTGGCTGGCAAATGAGCAACTGCAACTTAAATGTGTCAGATTTTTTTTTGGATATTTTAAATGAATTTATTTATTTTAAGTAGCATTGTCATTGGCTGCTCATACACTCTCGGCAAAAAAATACAACGCGTGAAAGGAGTTGTCAATTGATAAAATTACACAAGAGCATTGTGTGGGTAGCATACAACATAGGATTTAAATTTCAACATGATACGCGCACAGTATCCTGGTACAAGGGTCCCAAAATTCCCTCCACTGGAAATATGGTTCCTCCTTAATTTACATAAAATCGTCAATCTGGGATCTGGTAAAATAGTCTCGACACTTGCCATGCCCGCACACGCAGCCGTACTCCTAAGCAGGAACTTGCTTGACAGAGATCGGGTTATGGGACTTCGAGAGGCTGTCCAGAAGGTATTCACACATATAGACCTGGTTCGAACTCATGAGTCATCCACGCCAAGACCGTCGAATTGTAAGCGGAGCACAGCATCCAGACCAGATTTAAGGACCAGAGTAGCACAAACCGTACCAAAACGGACCATTTACACCCGTTTAATTGCTGTAGAACTGCAGTCACGTGTCCCTCTGCAAGAACACCGTTCTGTGCGGTTGCAGTGGTGTCGCGAAAGAGCTGACTGGCCAGGTGAATGAAAGTCTGTTGTCTTCAGTGATGAGAGCAGATTCTGCCTGCACACCAGTGACGGATGTCAACGTGTGCGACGAAGATCAGAAGAGCAACATCTTCCATAGTGTATTCATCTACAGTACACAGATCCAACACCTGGCGTAATGGTGTGGGATGCCATCAGTTACAACTCGCGCTCATCCTTGGTGTTTGTCAATGGAACATTGAACAGCGCAAGGTACGTCACAAGATTTTGAACCCGTTCTCCAACTTTCTTGCAACTGGAGGGTAATGTGCTATTCCAGCAGGATAACGAACGACCATACACAGCCCGTGCTACCTTCAAGCTCTTTAACATGGGGCTTGACATCCCTGACCAGCACGATTTCCAGACTTGTCTCGAATTGAACATGTTTGGGATATTTTGAGATGGTACATCCATAGTTGCAGCACACTAGACATAACACTTGCACAATTCTGTCAACAGATTCTTGGCATCTCAAGATGATATCCATCCAGCATCTGTACGGCCGTTGAATGCAAGAGTCGAGGCCTGCATTCCTGCTCCTGAGGGTATACGGCATTTTAAATTGTTCTATTGGGACTTTTGGGACACCCTGTACCAGGTCTGGTGCACATATAGTTTTGAAATTTTAATCATAAATTGTATGCCGTCCACATTATGCCTTTGTGAAATTTCATTAAAATTGACCCCAGTAGTTTATCTCTATCCACTTAGAATTCTAGTGGAATTTATTAACAAACGCTTTCTATGTCAGTCAATTTTTTATGCAACAGACGCTAATTCTTTTCAGCTTTTTTATATTTCTACAAAAGTTTTGATAATAAGAATTAAGCAAAACGAAATCGACTAATTAATTAAATTATCCATGCAACTGCTAAAATATTTGAAACCAATTTCATTCACAATTTGAAAACTTAATTAACATCTTACTTCATTATAACGATTAAGCAACCGTTTAGTATTATAAATTGCATTTGCGTTTAATTAATTGAACAATTTGAACACAAAAGCTTGGAGCTCTTTCTCACTCTTATCAAGGTTATTTTTCTACAGAAATTTGAAACGCAATTGTTTAAATGGTTTCTCGAGAGAAGAGGGCTGGGCTCACTTTCAATTGACACTTCATAATAATTGCGTTTTGTTCCATAAAACCATGCTAAATGAAAATTAATTAATTTGAATAATTGAAAATTTTTAATTAAACGCTTTGGAAGTTTATTTTATGAAAATTTTTTCATCGACCAGTCGAGTCTGAACAATACAAAAACTTACGTTTAGTCAGTTCTTTTCTTTTAGTGGTATTCAATTTTTTAATAATTTTTTTCGGTTCTTTCAGCACCGAGTGAACCACCTCAAAACATCCACTGTTCACCTTTAACATCGCAAAGTGTTCAAGTTGGATGGGATCCGCCGCCAAAATCAGCACAGAACGGACTTATTCGAGGATACAAAATTTTTTATAGGCTTTCTGACGAATACAATGGTATGAACTGTATTTCAGGCTCGTTAGATTTACTATATTACATTATATCAGTAGAATGCTTTATACTATTTAGTGGTATTCAATAAAACATTTAAGTTCAGAGAGTCCTTTCTTATAACATGAAGGAGCAAATAAGTTATGGCTATCTAAATTGTGTATAAATTTAGCTATAATTTTATTGTCTTCTCCAGTCATATAAAGCAGCTGAATTTAGATTATTTCCCTTTTCCAGAAGATTCTCTTGTACACCTAAAAATACAGATGTAGTCTAATAAGAGAGAACATTTTTGTGATAGAAAGGGATTAGAAAGAAGAAAGAAAGAGCAGAAAAGACTTGCTATCTTTTTACTTTTACGAGACTCTAGCAGAAAACGTCCGTTTCACCCCCTCGAGATGTTTATGCTTTTTGGAGAGCAAGACAATGGAAGAGAAGGAAATTTGGATTCTCCATAAACTCAAAAAAAAATTTGTTTTTTCTTTGCTCGATCAATATCGAAAAGGTATTCGACTTGCAAAATTTTCAACCTCTAAGGTGAATCGGAAGTTCTTTCTGAATTGAAGCAAACAAAAAGAACGCGCTTTCGCCCACATATCGGAATATATAGTTTAACGATTTCTTAAGAGATAGAACAATTTCAACATCATAACACTGGAGAAACATTTAAGTAAGCTGTAAAAAAATATGCTAATGGTTTTAAAACGTTTGAGGGCAGAATTTTTCCGTTCAATATTTTTCTTCTCTGAAATAAGATTTTTGGAGTCTATAGGTTTTTAAAGAGGTACCCCCTCTCTTTATTTAAATATTTTTCATCACTGAGCGCAACTTCTTTGAAGGAAAACATTCAGCTTAAGTGCTTGTTCTAAAGAAAGAAGCTTTGAAGTTTTAGAATATTTGTACTTCATTCTATTTTAAATCTGGCCGGTTTAACTCAGTATTGCAGCTGATTATAAAAATCTTGAAAAAATTTACAATTTCATAAACAAATTTTGATTAATATGTTCACTTAGTTTATATTTGAGTAATATCTCTCAATTTAAGACAATATTAAGAACTATATCCTGAATTAATTAAATTATATAAACAATTCTTTCATTTAAAAATTTGGTTCCATTAATATAATTATTAATTCAGTTATTTTCTAGATACAGTCGAATCTCGTTAATGTATATTTCAAGGGATCGAGCAAAAATATATATTAGCGAGGATATATATTATCCGGGTTTGAAATGTGATTCGCTGAAAATCCCAATAGTGTTGCGTAATGAAATAACCTTGAGACTTTTGTATGTTACGTATAATTTTCACGCATTTATTTATTTATTTATTTATTTGGGGGGGGGGGGGAAACTCCGTTATCAAAGTTTGTCTTCACAGTAATTGTAAGAAATTGCATTCCTTACAGTGCTATGCATCTATGGAAACTCAGGTGGAAGGCATTGCAATTCTGATCAATGCATCGACAGTCGAACAGGGTAGTGCATCGGTATGGGAGTGGAACTCGAAGCATAGCTTTACTAATCTGATCCTTCATAAACATATTTCGAAGGAAATACGCTGAACTAAAAAAGAAGCCTGATGTACCCACAAAAGTCACCCACAGTTTGAAAAAAGAAAATTTCCTCCTCTTGATGGACGGAAATTTGATTGACGATTGTCTGAGCTAGGAGCATATCACTTAATAAAGCTACACACATGAAAAAACCTATGAAACCCCATAATCTTGGAAGATGATCAGTGCATCGAAATGCACAATTTTATATAAACACTGAGAATCAATCGTAATTCGCGATCATCCAATAACATGTGCTTCGTTGTTTGTATTTAATATAAAATATTTTTCTATACAACCCGGATAATGTATATTTTTTGTCTCTAAAATTACGAAAGTCATTCTAAAAAAGTGAAAAACTCATTTGAGATGTTTATTGATAAAAAAGAACTGAGAAAAAACATTTCATTAGTCATTATCTAAGCACGTGTCATTTAATAATTCCATTAATTCTGGAATTTATATAATTCCATTAAACGGTCGGGTTTATATTTATATATCTTTCATGGGGTTAGGACGAAGAGGGAAAACGGAATTATATATTAAGCGGTTTTATATTAACGAGGTTCGACTGTAATATTTTATCTTAAAAATCATTAACTCATCGACTCTATATTTAAATAAAATTCTGAATATTAAATTTACAGGGTTACTGATTCCTCGGTTCTTTATACATAACTTTCAGTTTAATTCAATTCAACTCAATTTTATTTAAATATTGTATAATCGAAAGCATTTGAATATGAACTTTTAACAACGAACTTGCTAAAAACAAATATAAAATAAGACAGAAAATTTAACTATGGATGCAAACAAAACTTAAAAACAAAATCAAAGACAAAGCATATGAGAGGTAATTAATTGTACAAAAGTCAATTACAGAACATGTGAAAATAGAGAAAGAGTTAAAACAGATTAGTTGACATATTGTCAAAGTAGCTTAACAATTCTTTACGAAAAGCATAATAGTCAGAGTAAAGGCGCATTCACATATACGCGAGAAAGACCTGTTTACGCGAGAAAAAGTATCGCTGCCGCCGCGAGAAAAGTTCTAGCGCTTTCTCTCACTTCTGGCGCGCTGCTGCGAGAGACGCTCAATTCGGCGAGAACCGCATGCTCTGTGCACATAACTCATTTCTTTTCTAGCTCGATGGCGCGAGAGATTACTCGACGAAGAAACAGGAGGCTACTGTTGCACTTGAAAATGCTTCTGATGCTGAAAAAGCTTCAAAGGAAGCCCGTCAAACGAAGCCAGTTTTTTAAGTTTAAATTTTGCGTCAAAGTGTCGAAAGAATCTTAAATGAATAAAAAAAAATTGTCCTTCCATAACGTATTTTTATATTTAAATGCGTAAGAAATGATAACCGTGTATACAGGTAAAATAATTAAATAATATTGGTTATTAATTAATTCGGATAATAATATTAACAATTTGTACTTAGATTTGTTCAATGTTTGTGATTATTATTATTATTATTATTATTATTATTATGGAAAAACACAAAAAACAATCTCAATGTAACGTAAGCTCTGGATATGAAAAGGGTTTCCTTTATATATCAAATGTTATAACTTTGTTTTAAAAATTGTAAATATATGTAAACCCGGACTTACAAGCCCAGAAAAGGCTTCGGATTTTGGGGTTCGAATTTGGCCTTTTGAAAATTATTATATGAAAGGAATGAATATTTTATCTTTGTGAAGTTAATAATGGTATTGTAGAAGAAATTGTATTTTAAAGTAAATTAAATTTTGTAAAATTTCTGATATAAATATGATTCTTGTAAATTTTGTTAAAAATATCTTGATTCGAATTGAAATAAATTGAAATTAAAAAAAAATGAAGAAAAAAAAAAACAACAAAAAAAAAACAATGCTTATGTTTGTATGTTTGCTCAAGAGATGGCGATAGCGTTGTTTTTTAAAAAAGTTTTTTCATGCAGCGATTTCAACTTCGAGCCATCGTATCTCAACGAGGTCGCGATCTCTGTGGTCTTTATGAGCCGTATTCCAAATAATTTCCCGTTCACGGACGGCAGAAATCAAATTTTCTTTTAACGTGGTCTCCTTTTGCTTTTTTAATTACCTTTTCCTATTTCTTTGAAAGACAGGAGAATCGTTTATGGCGTCCATGTTGTTTTTAGCTGTTGCCTTTGCCTTGCTGCAACAGGCAGCCAATCAGAAGAGCGGAGTGCTCTGATCGGATTGGCTGGGATCTGGGCACTTTCTCGCTCTTGCGCGCCAGAGCTAGACTTTTCTGTTTCAAACAGAAAACTCTGGCAACACCTTTTCTGGCGCCAGTTGCGTCCACTCGCGCGAGAAATTACCCAGGCGTATATGTGAATGGCCTTGCGAGATCAGTAACTGGCGTGAATTTCTGGCGTGGCTGAACTTTTCTGGCGTGAATAGGTCTTTCTCACGTATATGTGAATGCGCCTTAAGAGATGTCTACAAAATCACTGAGTTTGTTATACTTTATGAATAAACCATTAAGGAATGACAAAAAGAAGTACCGAAAGGTTAAACTAAACCATTCGCGGAACCATATTTTAAGTCGCCTTCTGTTAATATTGTAAGTTTCTAATGGACCATAATGGTTACACTAAACCAAATTTCTTTGAAAGCAATTTCGCCAATCATTAATTTTACGTTATATTCATTCATGACACATCATTCCAAATCGTTTGATATATTACATGCCATATTTTAGTATTGAAAGTTCCAATGAACCATAATGGTTCCACTAAACCAGGTTCCTTGAAACCATTTTCGAATATCATTAATTTTACGTTATATTCATTCTTTACAACTCATGCCAAGTCGTTTGATATAATACATGCTATATTTTAGCATTGAAAGTTCCAATGAACCATTATGGTTCCACTAAACCAGGTTCCTTGAAACCAATTTTGACTATCATTAATTTTACGTTATATTTATTCATAACACATCATTCCAAGTCGTTTGATATATTACATGCCATATTTTAGCACTGAAAATTTTTGAGGGTGTCATAAGGGTACTATTAGAGCACGTGTCATTGTTTCGATTTCAACCATTTTCAAAATGGTTCATTCCCGGAACCATATTTGGTGAAATTTATATCCGCTTCTATCTCGTCATTAGGATTTGTTTGATATATTACTTAATATATCTCTCCATTGAAAATTGCTAGGTGGGGTCGTAAAGGTACCATTTGTGCACGTGCTATTGAACAGATTTAGATAATATTTGTAATTGCTTCGTGCCATGTACCATGTTCAACGACTAACGAAAATAATAATGAATAACCGCATCTATCTCGTCATTACGATTTGTTTGATATATTACTCAATATATCTTCCCATTGAAAATTGCTAGGCGGGAAAATAGAGGTACCATTTGTGCACGTGCCAATGAATCGATTTAGATAATGTTTGTAACTTGTTCGTGCCATGAACCATATTCATCGACTGACGAAAACAGATTTTGAAAATCTTTCATAGTCTCGGAGGAGTTAGAGTTACGGACAGACAGATAGACAGACAGACAGACACGTTTCCCCACACTGATAGCATAAAGCACCCTTCGGTACTTAATAATCTGGTAGACAGATTATTGAATTGTGTTTCTGAAAATAGCAAATATTTTTACATCGTGTTTGATATAGTATGGAAGCATTTATGTTAAAAACATTGAGAAAAAAATTTACATATGGACAAGAGGTTGTGTGTCTTCTTTCTTGGTATATTATTCACAGTTTCGTTCTGTTTAATGTAATATACGGGTTTATAAATTTTACATTGAGAATATGAAACATTTAAAAATGTAGAGATTTTGACCATTACTTCAAATGAAATTTGTTTAAAAATGTTCTGTATACCTTAATTTCGTCTCCACAGTGGCGTTTACAATATTTTTTTATTGAATACTAGTTGTGCCCGCGGCTCCGCACATGATGAACTCAGAACGGAGAAAGAGTTTCCTCGCTGCGATTCCGCAAATCTATACAGGTTGATTCTGAGAAAGTGTGTATAACTGTAAGCAATGACAGAGGTAACCAGTATGGACATTTTCTTTTAATACAATGTTGGTACGAATTTGAACGCTGAGATATGAACAGAAATAAAAATGCCGCCACCAAGATCAACAAGTTAATAACTCAGGATCTGCAGCGCTTAGAATAATGAATTTTGGAAGAATAATAGGGTACATAAAACTGTGTTTACCGTTAAAATTTGATGGTATTCCAACGAGTAGTTTCTGAGTTACGCATTCAAAATCGTAACAGTGCTCCCATCGTATACTACCCAGCATGTGTTACGATTTTGAGTGTGTAACTCGGAAACTACTCGTTGGAATTCGATCAAACTTTAACGGTATACAGAGTTTTATGTACCCTATTATTACGTCAAAATTCATTATTCTAGGTGTTGCATAACCTGAGTTATTAACTTATTGATCTTGGTGGCAGCATTTTTGTTTCTGTTCATATCTCAGTTAGCGTTCAAATTCGGACCCACATTGTATTAAAAGAAAATGTTCATTCTGGTCACCTCTGTCATTGCTTACAGTTATACACATTTTTTCAGAATCAACCTGTATAGATTTGTGGAATCGCAGCGATTCAAAATAAGTTTTATCGAAATCATACAATCAAGTTGTCCTGGATAATCAAAAAGATTCTTTCTTTTTTATTCACTGGAATTAACTTTTAATGATCAAAAAACCTTTCGCATCATGAAATCGGGCATTAGGTACTAATGAAAAATGTGAATCTGTACGCAGAGAAAGTCTTGTTAAACATGAAGATTATGCTAAAATTAATTAGAAACATTGTATCTGATGGTTAAAAGTATATTGGGTTTGTGAGTCAAGGTGGATGCAGAATAAAACAATTCAGGACAGCAGCTGACGTTTCAAACTGAGACTGTACTTTATGGAAACATTTCAACTTTCTTATAATTATAAGACAGATCGAGAAATAAAGAAGTAGATTTCTAGGCTGTCTTTTAGCTACATATGATTAAGTATAAAATTTCAGATATAATTAAGTAAGTAATTAAAAAGCTTTCAGTGAAGTTGGTTAGTGGTAAATTAATAATTTATAGTAGTTAGTTAAGTTTACTTAAAAATTTATTCTTACTAAAATTATCATTAAAATCCGAATTCCAATTAGCATTAAAATTTTCATTAAAATTACAAAGAGCCAGGCCGAAGTAAATAAGCCCATATTCCCAACCCGGTCCAAAATTTAAACTTTTTCGTTTCATCAGATATAATTTATTTAAGACAATATAGGTTGACCAGTAAGTGTTTAGGTCCTTGAATGAAAAACAACGATTTATACTGGTTCTCAAAGTCTTCAACATACTACGAGGCGTATTCAGAAAGCAAGTTGCGTTTTGTAATAAAAACAAAACTACTATATATATTTTTTTTTTCAAAACTTTTTGTTTACCAGATTCTGTATACCTTTAACTGTTTTTGCACATCGTAATATGTGCTGGTTAGTACTCAACATGTGATCATGTGCTACGATGTTGAATGCCTAACTCGGAAACTACTCGTTAGAATTCGACCAAATTTTAATGATATACACAATTGTATGAATCCTATTATTCCCCCAAATTTCAACCATATAACATTCCCCTATAACAACCACCTAGATGTTATAGAACCTGAGTTGTTGATCTTGGTGGCGCCATTTTTATTTCTGTTCATATCTCAATTATTGTTCAAATTAGGACCCATGTTTATATGAACTTTTTTTCTTGTTTTGGTATAAGGAACCTGTCCCCCCAGTTTGTACACGTTATTCGAGAACACCCTATAGAGGGACCAACAAATAGCATTTTCGTGGATCCAAACTACCACCGGGCTCCAGTGAAACGGGATAAATAGCAACAAATATTTTTCTGGAAAAGTTCGAAGCATTTACCTCCAGAGCCATTGAGATTTAGCGTTATAGAATGCTTAATAGTGCTTATAAAAATTGCTTAAAATGGAAGTTTCAAACAACAAAACCTTGTCAACTTTCTTTCCTAATTACTATGTCCTTTCTTTGTTTTTATTGTTAGCTAACATTGCACCATCGGCTTTCCTTGTGGCGTGTGCTTAAAATATGAAATGAATGATAGCTTTTGCGCCTTCAAAAATTGATTATGGTTACATACATAATGCGTAAAATTGAGAACAGGAAAGTTAAGAACTTTTAACTTGTTGTTATTTTCAATCTATTTTGGTTACATCAAAACAAGGCCGTATGGACAGCTTTTAGCTCTTGCTCTTAAAATGTTACCTTCCAAGGCTTTACAACTATGAAAGTTAATGAGGTCTTCGCATTTAATCTCTTTGGTCTTTTACAAAATACACGTTGATGGAGATTGGGAAAGGTGGAGGAGGGAAGGAGATGGAGAAACCTGTAACTCTTCTCGTTAAGAGCATTGTTTAGCTGTGAAAAGGAAATTGCAGTTGCTAATTACTCGGAAACTGCCCTCGACGAGGTGGCGCTGCATTGGCGGACGATTCTTCACACTAATGACGTTGTTGCTTTCTCACCCAGCCTTCTCGCCTTTTTACTTTTTCTTCCGTTCCCTCTTTTGGCAAGGATTGTTTGGTTTCACCTGTACCCTATTGGATGTGTCCTCAACACCCTCGTTGAAACTTGTCTTAACGATGCCACTTACTGGGAAGGTCACCTGCGGCGCTAATGTTCTCTTCCTTCCAGCAATCTTCAAAGAAAGCAAACCTCATCCAAAAATAAATAAAATATCCCCAACAAAAAATGCCTTCTTTCTTTTTTTCCTATTTCAGGTGCTTCCTGTTTACGGTTGTGTAATTGGGTGGCGTTCATTCCCTTCCTCCATCCACTCTTCCCTGTGATAGAGAAAATTAGCTTTAATAGGCACTTTGTATTCATCAAGTGAACACATGCAAATCATTGCACACACCCATTAAACACAAACTCTGATGTATAATATTTCAATGAATAATATGTAATTTTTTGGTTTTCGAACAACTTCCTAATTTAGGTTTTAAAATGTCACGAACAAACTCATGAATCATCGCCTCTCTCATTTTTTGTATCCGCCTCAGATTTTACCACCAGAAAAGAAGGAGACAAAGATTCTTGCCTGATGCTTAATTAACGAGCTCATTCCAGAAAGTGAATGAGAAAAAGAGAGAAAGGATTCTTCCTACGAGTACATAAAAAAACTTAAAATGGAAAGAAAAGCAAATAAGTGGATAGAAAATCGACATCAAAAGAAAAAAATCGTTTCTCTTTTGACAAGTCGTTAGATATTGACACGGAAAAGAACAGAGCGAGTGGGTGACTAGGATATCATAAGCAGGTCTTTCTTTTATTCAAATACGACAGAGACAGATGGCTTCAGGGATATTTTTTAATCGCTTATAACAGTTTCTAACTCATGACACCAAAATTTCCAGTCTTTTGGTTATTAAAGAATCAAGGCTCTATTTAAATATTGATTTCAATTTAAAACAAGTGAAAGCAGGATTTTAAAAGAAATATACATGAGTTTGGGCCAAAATTCTTGATTTACATACCATTTCATTTAAAAACCATTTCTACTTCAGAAATACGGTTGAAAAGTTAAGATATAATTTATTATCATTAAAAATACCTGAAGAATTTATAATAAAATTTTGCTCTCTTGGACTAATTTCTAATTTTTTATCACTCTAAAAAGAATATTGAGAAAGATAATAATAACTTTTTACCGTTTTGCTTTTTAATTTACAATTTAATAGCCTTTCACTAATGGCAAATTAAACCCATTTCTTAATCCGATAAATTCAGAAGTTTAATAAATTTATTGCGTTAAATGAACTTATTTCTACGATCGCATAAATTTAAATTTTAATATCTTTACAGTCAAGATTGTACACTTTCCTCTTAGCTTATTTTTTCGGAAGAGGATGGCAAGACGTTCAGGGCTCCGATTTGAATGTAATTGAATGTATTTGATTTTGTGAATGTGCAGTATTCAATATCTAACTAACTTGCGCAGAGCAGTAAGACATGTCAAATCCAGCGCTTTCGAGAAAAATGCATTTAAAATTTCTTGAGAATTAAATGAAATTATAGAATGATATTTCAATTGTACGTTTTCAACACTAGCTCCGTGAGCAAGGTTATAACTTTTTTGCGCAAAATTTTGGGTTTTGTCCACGGCATAAATACGTACATGTGCTTTTGTTCGTTCCGGTTTTATATTCGTTACCTCAATAATTATTTAAATTTATTATTTCAAGTACTTAAAAATAAATAATGAAAAGTAAAAAATACATAAACAGGTGGTGACCTTACAGTATAACAGAGGGACATCAGGAGTTCCAACTAGTGTCGCCATTTATTCCCGGCTTTGTCAAGGATATATAGCAAGAGGCATGCAAGCCTTTATATATACAGAACAGTGGTACAAGTTAAGCAATGAGCGTAATTAAATATAAGAACCAATAGGATATAAATGGCGAAACTAGTTGGAACTCCTGATGTCCCTCTGTTATACTGTAAGGCCACCACCACCTGTTTAGTTAATAGGAACAGTATTATGATCCATCCTTCCACCGAAAAAATACATACGCCAAAATTAAATTTAAATGAATAATTTTTTATTATTTTCAGAATTAACTTGCAGATTGAAACAGTATTCTATAATCTTAGATAGTTCGCACGAAACTTTAAAACCTCTAAGTAATACTTCTTACTGTTATACACAATTTAGCTACATGGTAGATACGTACACAAAGTTTCATTTAAATCAAAAACCTGAATGTCGTCCCCTTGTAAATCTTTGTTAGGGTATTAAGATGCAGTTCACAGTTGTTCGGCATAGTAAAGAAATGAACTTGGCCAAGTAAACTAAGCATAAGCAGGTAATTGTAGTTTTGACGTTTTGTTAGTATCCAGGACCACAGTCTAGCAGATGCCTCCTCTGTGAAGTTTATTAACATTCTTGTTTAATGAAGTATGCGACCGAAATTACAATTATGCAAACCACAATACCATTTATATAGGGCTAATGTTCATTGATATTAAACTAAATCTAAAAATTGAAATAGAAGTAAGCTTAATAATTTGGAATTTATATTTTCACAGGCAATTATGATTACATGTCAACGACCGTTACCACTCAAAAGACCAAACTTCATGGACTGGAGAAATACCACAACTACAGTATAGAGGCATTGGCCTTCACGAGGGCAGGTGACGGGGTGCGAACCGATTCCGTATACTGTCGAACCCTGGAAGATGGTAAAGTATTGAATATTGAACACTCTTAAAGCAAAAATAAAATAAAATAGTAGTTGGGTTTATGAAATTGTGATCTAAGGTTTTGAAATTCTAGCTAGTATATTCATGCAATTCGCCTCGGTATTGAAAGATAGTTCTTTTTAAGTTATTTTTTCTTTTTTCACTGAAGTTCCAGGACCACCGCGTGAGATTAAGGCTCACGCGATGTCATCGGATGCCATAGTTGTTGCCTGGAGGCCACCAGACAATCCCAATGGCCAAATTACTAAATATGTTATCTACGTAAGACAGGCAGGCAAAGAAGAACAGGTAAAAACAAATATGGGTGATTTTTTTTAATATTGGATATTTAGAACTAAAATTTCCAAAAAATGTTTTGAATAGTATGATGTAAAAATTTTTAAGAATTGTTCATTATATTAGGTATATATTTACAGCGAGAAATGATTTTTTTTTTATCCACCAAATTTCTCAACGTTAAGATTTTTATTTTCTAATTTTAATCAAACAAAATTTAATCATGCTTACATTTTATGGATTTTCATATACTAATCACTTTACGAGTAGTTCAGATGTAGTCATCTTCTTATTATTTACAAGTTATTTTATAGTCTCATTATTTGCTAGGACATTAATAACTTTTTTTTTCACAATAAGCCAGTAAATAACTCGAGAGAGACCATGGAAGTTTTCTTTATTTATACGGTAATTGCGTTAAATTTAGCAGTGAGAACTGGAAAAAATAATTAAGGAAGAATAACAAAAAGACCCACTTATTTATGACTGTAAAGTGCTGAACACGCGTAGCCAAGAAAATGTTTAATTGGCTCTCGCATATATCTCAAGTAGTTTCCTATAAAGGTTTTAGTGAGGAAATGTCTCTAATAAAATAAATACTTTAATAATGGAAACTGCTATGTCTTATTGTGGCAACCCATCATGCCTATTTCATCTTGGAGAGCAATATTTTTTTCATCCAATGCCGTTGAGTCATGACATTAAAATCAAAACTGTTTTACTTGACATGGAAATTGCTGTATGTGAAATTAGCAACCCGATCGGCTAACGATGGAACCCATTTTCGTGGGTCTGAATATGCATATGGAGTAATATTTTTAGAATCTTTTCAAAGGAATATAGACAAAGCATTGATTCAACTTCAATTTCTCAAAATAATGAGAACCACAATGTTCTAAATTTCATAAAACTTGTGGATAATACATCATTAGGATATCACGGTATGCGATGTCATATATTGTTGAAAATATAATTTCTACATTGACATGCTTTTTGTTCCCCTGACGTCTAAGGGATTACTACTGGCCACTAATCAGAAAAGTGTGAATCTCTAAAGAAGCATTAGTCATTGTCACTTTCATCATTAGCAAGAAATTTACTTCCAAAATATGATTATCGTTAGGAAGCAAATAAAAAAAATCAACATTTGTTGTTCAGTGTAATCAATAGGAATTGTCATTTCTAATAATATGGTTATAATATAGTACTGTATAGATTCAGTCACTCGAGTAGCATCGATTAGAAAAATCCTGACTATTTCAATTGTACGAATTCCAGCATTGCCTGAATTAGTTCTTCAAGTGATCGCCAGACTCTCCTGCTGGCCATTGTCGCTTTTAAGGTGCTGGAAAAAAGTATAGAGCCGGGATGAAAATGCAAATAAACGTAGCAAATCCATGCTGATTTTGTTGCTTTTTATAGACGTGAATTAGATGATACAAAACGTTGTTTCCAGGAGCATTTAACAACGAATAAGAATCAAATGAAAATTAACAGCCATTATCCCAACCTAGCCACTTACAAAGTGGAAACAAATTTAGAGTCTCACGTTTAATACCCGATAAAGGCACCCTTTTTCTCAATGACCTTTATTAATCTGTTTTTCATTGATTCACTGACTTGAGTTTCACTAACACTCCTGGATCAAGGTTTTGCTATGCTGCAGTGATAATATTCACCAATTCTTCTTTATTATTGTACTGACGGAAATTGCTGTATACAGAACGCACTAAGATTCCCCAAATCTTCTCCACTGGGTTGAGATCTGGACTCCGGGATGGCCAGTCTAGAGCAATCACAGTGCGTCAAACCAGTCCTTGGTTGAGGCTGAGCTGTGAATCGCAGCAATGTCCTGCTGGAAAATCCATTCACCCTTCGTTATGAGCGGACCGTATGGAAGCAGATTATCAGCCAGAATATCTTGATATGTAATGGAATTTATCCGGTGTGATACGAATGCAATAGGTGTAATTTCACCAGCAGCAAATCCTCCCAAGTCATACTGAGCCACCTCCAAACTGTCTCTTTGAGAAGAATTCCTGTTCATCTCTAATATCATACCAATAGTACTTGAACCCATCTGGTCCGTCCATGTTGAACTTCCTCTCGTCTGAGAACACAACATTCTTCCACTTGTCACCGTATGTAACGTATTTTTTTAGCAAACGCCACACACGCTTCACGATGAGCTTCTGTCAGAGGTGGTCTTCCTTCCTTTTGTGAGTAATGCAGATTTGGAGAAGAATGCAACATATTTCGTACGGTTCTACTAATGCACGGAAGGTCTAGTTCGGCAACAATCTGCGAAGAAGAGAGGTGCTGATGACGAACAGGGCGAGCGGAAATTGCACTTGGCTTGTCATATCTGGGTGCCATTCCATGTTTATCTGGATTTTGGGGAAATTTGTTAACAGCTGACTTGGAACGTCCAATTTCTTTCGCAATTTCAGATCCAGTCTTTCCGCATCCCTTAAGAGCAACAATTTTCCCTCTTTCATACTCTGAAAGATGTTGCCCTTTTGGCTTCTTGTATATTGGTGTTATATTATACAAACCGTTTGGTATATGCTCTCATATGACGTTGCTGTATACTTTCATCACCTTAAATAATCCTTTCAACTAATAAAATATGCAAGAAAGTGGACGACTCTAAACTTTTTTTCCACCTTGCAAGAGGGTAGGTTGGCATAATGGCTGTTAATTTGTATTTGATTCCTTATTCGTTGTTAAATGCTCCTGGAAACAACGTTTTATATCATCTAATTCACGTCTATAAAAAGCAACAAAATGAGCATGGGTTTGCTACGTTTATTTGCATTTTCATCCCTGCTCTATACTTTTTTCCAGCACCTTACTATTTAGCGATTTTTTTTCGCATGAATACATTCTCAATTATCATTGAAGAATGAGATGGAATTAATTTAATTAAAAAATTTTGCTCGTTATAATAAATAAGTTCTTAGGCTTATAAAATTTTAATTTTAAATATATCAAACTTGACTGTTTGCAATCTGAAGGCAATCCGTATGCAAATAACGATAATTCTATGAAAATGACATAAAAATCAATTTTGAAATTTGCCAATTAAATGAAGAATATTACCCATTAAAAATACGGCATTTTCCTTAAATTATGTCTATAATGCATCACCGCCTACTTTTTTGTCGTTATGGTTTTGCTAAATAGAAATAAATTCCTTTCTAAGACTGTGTTGAGCAATTCGTCATAGACGACAATGTAACAGTTTTACAAATTACGAAAACATGCAAACCGACCTATAAAATTGAATTTAAATTGTACGAATATGCAAGATACATCATCGAAAAGAGAATCATGTATCTCCTGTCAGATAACTGATATCTAATTTTTTGTAAGAGATAGTTTTAAAATCGTACTCTCATGTCACCAAATAGGGGTATTGGACTTTTTTGCCATTTGAAACGGCTTTTCTAAATTTCTGAGGGTGTCCTGAAAATTATAGTTAGATATTAATTTTTGAAAACATTTCGCGTATTAAGTTAAAATTAATTCATCGAATATCGGGTTATCGTTGGAAAATTACGAGAGCGTTCAGAATTAATTGATAAGAACTTTTAACAAAAATTTAAAGAAACTAATCGAAAGAGGGTAGATGTTCTTATATGATTTGCGTGTGTGAAAGAGACAACGGACGCTATGCCTAAATTATGGAAATCTCAGACCATGCAATATTTTGATCAGATTTCTATTTCTATGCGAAGAAGAAATGGTATTTTAATTAAGAAAATTTTAATTTTAATGCTATAGTTTCTTTCCTGAGAGCTGTCATAATTGCCAAAAAGCTTTTTCAAACATTATGGAATTTAATTGATATTAAAGTTTTATAATCGCTAATCATCTCGTGTTTCATTATGAACAAAGTTTTCTAACAAAAAAATGAATTCATTATACAGATAAACGTTAAGAAGTTTCTACTTTTAAACTACATGGAATTGTTCATGTTCTTTTTAACAGCAAACTCTAGTCTCAGATCTATCTGCCTGTTAAAAGAGAGTACTTTTAAGAGAACTTTATTTAACTGTATCCCAGTGTCCTTTTTCGGTTTTATGTAAATATTGGTTAAGAATGAGTGAGCATAATGTAGTAATCTTGTAGAAAATAAGCGAACCACAGATTCTCATTTTCATGTTCATCTTTTCCTGAGAAGCAAATTTCCTGTTTCCACAAATTAATGACGAGTGAAATGTTGCGGCGTTTTCTCTTAAGCAAGCTGAATGTTATTTTTTCATTTAAACATGAACATGAAATATTAATAATAAGAAACCCAGAAAATATAAAGGTCTTTTCTTTAACTTGTACGTTTAATGAATTGTTTGTTATTCCTCGAAATGCTTAAAAGAAATATTTATTATTTGAGGTTAGCAACAAATTCGCATTAAAACTGCGCTGCCGACCAATATAATATTGATAAGTGGTATAAAGCATTCAATAGAATAAGAACAAAGAATAAATACGTTTGCCTACTTTTTAAATTGTATAATTTTAAAATCATATTTAAAAGCAAAGTTTTGAATATTACTTCTATGCTTTCATATATTGCTTACGGGTAGGAATCTATATATTTCTAAGATGTAAATTGATTTTTACATTGGGTAATGAAAAATGCAAATTAATAAATTATTCTTTGTTTTCTTTAGTCCTAAAGCAAGAGTTGCATTGGAAACACGGGAATCTGAGCACATTTACTGAAAATACATTTACTTAATGTACTTGGCTTCAAGTCATTCTTTATTAATTTCTTCGTTTAAAGCCGTGCTACTCTTTAGGCTTCTGCTATGCGGACGTTAAGAGATAGAAATAAAATAAATATTTGTAACCTTCAGAATAATTGGTAACTTTCCTGAGGGTTACCATTTATATTTATAAAATTTGTGGAAAATTTTAGATACAATTTTGGAGATGCTTAAAATGCTTCCTGAATGGCATGCTCTTTAAATATTCGCACCATAGTTTAGGTAGCTGATCAATTTTCCATACAAATATTTTTGTTTTAATTTATTTAAATACTAAAAGATCGAAGTTAACTTTATAGATGAAACTGGATTTCTTTTATGATTTGTTTTTAGTTTTCTCGGCTGAATTTCTCCTATGAAATGGACTCCTCGTAAACGTTTACATCGATTTAATACTGTTGCCTGAGCCGTTATTTATTCTGGTCTAACAAGTTTGGCTGGCTCTTAAAAATTTGCTTATTTGGCAGTTGCCTAGACGGATAGACGATATCGTTTCTTTTCTTTCCTTCCTCTTTTTCCCCTTTTTTTATGGGCTTCAAGAAAACAGTTTCGTCGAAGGTTTATTTCTCCTGGTGGAAGAATAAAAAGGAATTGATTTTTCCCTACCCCCTACTCATGTAAGAGAACATTAGAAATCCCTCCGCCATTGAATGCAACGAGTTTTGTTTAATTCAACAATTTTTACAGTCAATAAATGTGCGAAGCGTGGTTTGCTAATGAAATTAAAACTTTTGTAAAGACACCGAGTGTAAAAAGAAGGAGAGAGAAAGATTCTTCCGTGCTTGGGAAAGAACTTGCCATTAATCTTCGTAGTTTTAAGTTCGTTCTTGAGACATTCCCATAAAATGAAAATGGATTCTTCTTCTCTTCTTTTCCTTTCCCGTTTTTTCCTTCCCTTCGTAAATTTGTATCAAATTTTGTTTCTAAAGTTGTTTACGCGAACCTCTTTCTTTACTCGGCCCTTCTTTCTAGGTCTCTCTCTCTCTCTATTTCGATAGATAGAAACGATTAAGTTTTGAAACGATAATTTCAAATTGAAGCGAAGTTTTCTTAGAAGCGAATATTTTCTATTTTCTCTTTTTTTCCTGCAGAAATTCAATGTTGTTTACGTATCCTTCGCTACAAATTTTCCTTCGTTGCGCGCAACCCAATTCATTGGAAATTTCTTCAAAGGCTTCATTCCCATTAGCTAGCGGAATCTGACAATTTTATATCGAGTTTTCTTTTTTTTAGTACTATTCCCGTATTTAATTAATTTATTATTGAATTTTATGAAAAGCGGGACTTGAACTTGCGTGTTGCCGTTTATTATCACCAAATTTGCGAAGATTTGCTTAATTCATGACACTGCGTTTAATTAAGCTTAAATAAAGTTATTAGCGAACAGATGAAAGTTTTTTTTTCTCTTTTGTCTAATTCGAAGAATATGAATTTTTCTTAATTAACACTTAATTGTTTTAATAATGCATATGGAATTTTACGTAAGGAATGAGTTACATTTATTTTGGAACTAATTCCTATAGAAACAAAAGGGAAATTTTGAGCAAAATAAAGCTCTGACTTTTCATAAACACACGTTAGCAAGTTTGTTAAACATACATTTATCTATGGAGTATATATTTGCACTTAAAATTTGGTTTCTTTGGTCGGTGTCTTTCTATATACATGATAATTCACATAACTGTAAAATCAGGATTGCATTTTGTTGGTGGGGGGGGGGGGGGGTCAGGTCGAGCAAAAGATATCATACGAACTTACTATAGGGCGCATTCCAATTAGATGCAGAATTACAACAGATCAAAATATAGTTATGAACTTAAATTAACATTTAATTGAAAAATGCTCAAAATGTTCCTCTTGAGTTTGAATACAAGCGCAACACACGAATCATCGAATGATCGAACTATGGCATCGTTATTGCGAATTTGACGGGCCGCATCAATTATTGATTAGAATAATTGTTCACAAGTATTGATGTAAACGCTGCAGACTAGCTGTTTTATGTGACCCCAAAGGTAAAAATCTAAAAAATTTACAGTTGTTAGTTAGATCAAGGTTGTTTCTTATTGCATTATACCAATCAACTATCCGATTTCTCAAATCTTCTACATAAACTTCAGACGGCCCCATAGAAAAAATCCAAGGGATTTAAGTCCGGCGATCGAGCAGGCTGTAAGTGAAGTCCACCTTTATCAATCCAGCGGTCTTGATATGTTGCATTAAAAAATTCACGAGCAATCACACAAAAATATGCTGGTGCACCATCATGCATAAACCACATTGCCTCTCTCGATGCCAGTGGTATATCCTCTAGAAAGACAGGTAGCGAGTGTTCCAAAAAAAAACAACAAATAAAAACCAGCTGTTTTTAATAATTAGAATGTTGTTAAAAGATATCAGTATCAGTATTGTTTTATGTCGAAAACCTTTATCGCCTTGTATCTTCCGAACAAAGTGGTTTCCGAAAATCATCAAAGGACAAAGGATTCTTTAAATAACCCAAACAATGGCCCGTTGAATTTTTGCCATATGTTATTTGATATTTAGTCTACAGTTAAATTTCACGTTTGTTTTGTCCAAAGTTGCCTTTTTATTTGGTGAAGTCTTCATTTTTTGTTTTATCAATATCTATCTTTCTCCATGTCAATTTTAATTAGGCTTTTTTAATATTGTTCTAGAACCTGTTTTCATCAATCCTCTACAAGATATCTATTATCATTGGCAGTGGATGATTTTTTAATCAGTTTTAGAACTCCGGAATGACAGGGTTGTCTAAATATTCAAATTAGCTTTTTTGTTCTACTGCTTAGCAATTAGATTATTTTGATATAGAATCGGACAGAATATTCTAGATCTTTATCCCTAAAAGCCATTGAGTTTTCATTTTTTATTTTCTCTCATTTCTTCTTGATAAATTTCTTGAAAATTTAATTTCCGCTCCAACGTATATGTTGTGATCATCTGCCTAATTTGAATGATGAAAATTTTTCTGTCTGTTTTGGTAATTTCACCGACGCGAAATTATTTTTACTGTACGTATTTTGCGATTTTCTCCAATTATTTCTTTTAAATTGAGGAAATAATTAATTTGTTGTTATACAAGGTATGGTTCTTTACTGCGTATCTTGCTATTTCAATACATTTGTATTTCAGTCTGTGAAGTCAGAAACGATACTGCGGTTATTCATTTTGTATTTCATTTTGAATTAAGATCTTCGAACTTAAATTTTATTTTTTTAAGTGCACTAGCAGAGACACCCGGCGTTGCCCGAGATAATTTCAGTTGTAGGTTAAACAGAACAACTTCATGAAGTTAAATAATAAATTTGTTTTCAGTAATTCTACAATTTCCTTCTATAGGCGAAGCAGTTGTTCAGGTGTTTCCGATGCCCGGATAACTTTTTGTCATCTCTGCCCAATACTCATTCATTTCTTCGCTGGCATTGCGATAGATATGAATTATTGTTTTAATCCTTCGAAAGATTATTATAGGACATAACACCATATGGTTGTTGGTTTGAAGAGTTGAGTTCATGTATGCTTTGTTATCGGTTATGTCGCCAACTGTAGCTCGAACGAAGGGACTGCCTCCTCTGTCATTTTTCAATCTTTCTCAATAGTCTGCTAACTCTCCATTATCTCCAGTTACGGATCATTATTAAATATTTCCAAGAAAACGTTAACTTCTAAGAAAAGCCCGAACAAGAGGAATTCTACGTATTGTTACAAAGTCAATTTTGTTTCATAATTCTTAATGAACTTACTTATATTGCACACTTTGCCCGGGCTTTACTTACCCTCTTGTTGTTCTGTCTCAGATTAAAATTTTATCCATCTTCACCCCCGGGGAGCATCACTGGATACTTTAGACCAGGGCCGTCCAACTCGTGCACTTCGCCCGCGTGCAACATAAAATGCTCGCGGACAAAGCTCACGGGCAAAGCCGAGGAGATAGTCCAAAACTCAGGAGGGGAGTGGGTATAGTTTTCCTATGCAGTGTTGCCAGACTTTAGGGGGCGATTGCATTAAATGAGGCATTATTTCTTTTGTTACTGATTCTTGCTTGTTTTTCGTCTCGCATAACATGGCGCACATTCCTAAAAATCATAAAATCACTGAACCAGTATTTAAATTGCAGTGGGAGAATATGGTTTTTCTTTCATTGTTCACAGATCGGATTCGAAATGCTTAATATGTAATCATGTCCTATCAGGGAAAAAAAATATAATTCTACCTGACATCGAGAAAATTGTCACATTAAAACGAAGGAAATAAAATGGTAAGCTGCCTCGTTTTATTTTTTTTTACAATGTCGAATTGATAATTAGCAACTCGACTGTAAGGAACTGATCAACATAATGTGCAATCTGGGGGTAAGGAAGATTACCCCTGTGCACAGGCGTTGCCCAGACAGAAATCTTGGACAGCCATGCTTTAGACCAGTTTTTTAAAATTTCCCTTGCTCTTGACGTAGAAGCTCTTATACCCTCCTGCTGTAGCGGAGCTTCCGTTGTTCAGATGTTTCCAGTGCCCGGATAGCTTTTTATCTTTCCGTTGCAAATTTCACTGATCAATGCTCGTTCAAATTTTATCTTACTTTTGCCAAACGCACAAATTTTCGCCAGTCGTCTGGACGTTTTTAAGGAGCTCAAGGGAGACCCATGTGATTCCTTATCCTCCTCGATAAACACTGCCTTATCTATGTCCTGTCATTGCATAATCATATTTATGCTCGTTGTTAATAATTCGTTACCCCCTCCCTAAAAAATGTTTATATGGTTTATTTGTAGTGCCACACCAGTAAATGTGTTACGTTTGTAGTGCCACACCAGTTAATGTGTTAAGTATATAGTGCAACACCAGTTAATGTGTTAACAAACTTTCAACCCCCCCCCCTTTCCCTCATTTAGGGGTTGAATTTCGAAAAACCCCTTCTTAGTGCTCACTTACATTTTATAAAGAACCTCTGTACAAAATTTCAAGTTTTTAGACCTTATGGTTTGGGCTGTGCGTTGATCACTCACTCACTCACTCAGTTTCTTCTTTTATATATATAGATATACGAGGTCTGTTCAAAAGATATACCGAACTTTTTTAAATACGCGGCAAAGAATCGTCGTAGCGACGAGCGGTTGACAATACTGCAATTGTTATATCCTTCTATCTAATGGACTATTTACAAGTTTTTACATGTTGTTTAGTTTTCTAGTTATTTCCTTTGGAAGGCGACATGTTTCAGTGGTCGTGACGATTTTTGCAATGTCCGATTTACGAGAACAACGATGCAACGTGAAAATCGAAAAAAGTCGCAGGGAGCTAGGTTTGGGGAGTAGGGAAGCTGGGGGAAGACAGTCATGAAGCGCAACTCTGAGTCGTCTTGCCACAACAGTGGTCTCTTTTTGCGAATTTTTTTCGCGCAACGTTTTCCAAACGTCTTCTTAGGACAGACGGTTGACTGCTTGGTCTTGAGGCAAAAATTCAAAATGCACAACTCCGTTGAAATCGAAAAAAAAAACGGTGAGCATTTTTTTTGCCAACCCATTGTGACCACTGAACTTCAGGCTCAAAGTTGTATCCGTAAACCCAACTCACGTTTCAGTGAATGTTTTCTCCAGTTTCACGCAAAATTTCACGTTGCATCGTTGTTCTCGTAAATCGGACATTGCAAAAATCGTCACGACCACTGAAACACGTTGCATTCAAATGGCAATAACTAGGAAACTAAACAACATGTAAAAACTTGTAAATAATCCATTAGACAGAAGGATATGACAATTGCAGTATTGCCAACCGCTCGTCGCTACGACGATCTTTTGCCGCGTAATTAAAAAAGTTCGGTTATTTTTTGAACAGACCTCGTACATGTATATTCTTTTGTAAAGGATAATTTCTCTACTTAGCATTTCCTCCTTATATGGATGCTAATAATGTAATTTATACT
>JAHWFO010057283.1:1520217-1543334 GCA_023313115.1 Rhysida immarginata | reverse complement strand
ACTTAGCATTTCCTCCTTATATGGATGCTAATAATGTAATTTATACTGCAAGTACAACTTATGTTTATATTTACATTTTAGTCTACAACACTTCATAGTTTTATCTAGTCATGGAAAAGGGATTTTGAGTATATTAATTGCGATATACTGACTTTTCGGAAATAACTTAATTTCCTACCCAAGCATATAATTAGCGTTCAACTTTTCAGAAACCAAAATTTCTCAGTTTCATTAATAAACTATACAATTAAACAAATCAAATACAATTTTTATAAAGATAAACTGCCTGACTGAATGAAATATGCGTACAAGATCATCAGTTTTTTTCTATGTATGATGATCGTAGATTGTTATTTTTTGTTTAACGGCTTTCCATTGGCGCAAACAATTTTTTACTACTAAGCCAACCGATGTATAAATCTTGCCTTTCCATAACACATGGACTCGATTCTTTCAAGCTGTTCTAGTTCAAGAGGTCAACATCTGCTGACGTCCCTTTCCTGTTCCCCATTGTGTTATACAATAGATAAGAACAGATTTCCCCATTTATAAGAGCAATTTTAAAGTTTTCTATAAGACAGCGCTGCAATTTTAAAGTTCTTACCTTCCAGCTGCTACAAAACTATTAATGACTTTAGTTGTAAAGGTTGCAACCATGTTCTTTCGATTTTATTTTTTTGAACTTTATTTTTTTGTTCTCAAATTAGACTTTTGGCTACATTTATTCCAAGATTTGAAGACAGATCGTCTAAGTTGTGTTATTGTTAGCTATTCGTAACTTGTAGTGAAGGTGCCTTCTTGAAAGACCAGCATTCTCTTCATCTTTCTCACATTCAAGTTCATAGCCTTTAGTTTTTTTTTAACTTTTGGGAAGATTTGAAAACCTTCGTTGAATTTATGTACGAGCTCTAGCCCTTATTGTGAATGAGACTTTCTTTAGTCAATGCCGTATTTTCTCTTAAGTGTGTTTTCTGACACAATGGACTATTTCCATTTTTTGAGGGTTTTTTCCGAGCGCTAAGTAAACTTATTATGATAAAGCAAAACGTATTCTAATTTGATAATATTTTGAGTCTGATAGAAGGCTGAAATTTCTCAAGGACACTGTCCCAAATGTTGTCAATATTTTATAGAGGAAAAAAAAGTCTTCCGGATGAACAAACAGATATTGGCAAATTTGTTCAGATAAGTAAATAAGGGAGGAGTCTCTAAAAATCTTGTTGAAACAGAATCTTACAAATAAACACACAGAAAAACACAGACGCAAATAAAGAAGCACAATACATACTCACACCCAAGCACACACACATACAGACACACAGAACATGAAGGTAGAAGAAAGTAAGAGAACTCGTAAATGAAGTTGCTCAAATAAAGACACTTCAGTGCAGTTGACAGAATTTGAATACTTTGGCAATAGCAATACATTTATGACAGACTTTCAGCTGTGGTCGAACGGTTGCTTTTAAACTTATTTATCCATGTTCTTCACGCAGCAGTCACAAAGGTGCACAAGTTTCTTTATAGCTTCCCCAAAGTTGCTGGTGTGCTTTGGAGCCGAAATCATGGTGAAAGGCCGTTCCTTTAAAACTTATTTTCAGCTGTCCGATGATAAAAAAAATTCACGGGGAAAAGAGTTTAGCAGAAACGTGGCAGGATGTTGGTGAGATTTGGCATTGTCGTGTAGGAGGACAGTGCCACGGGACAACTTTTCCAGCGTCGGCATTGGATGGCTTTGCGGAGACTGCGTATTATCCAAAGCTATTTGATACGTATGACCCGGTTTCTGGCAGTCTTCCGTAGTTTCCCTTCCGTCCGGAACGCCGCACACCATTTAAATATTGTGCTGCATTTGGTTTGGTTTGGTTTGGTTTGTTTGGTATTAACGTCCTTTTCTACTGATATGGTCATTTCAGGATGGCATTATAGGGGCCGCAAATTTTGCCTCGCAAGGGTTTTCTAACGTGCAGCCGGCAAGCGACTAAACGGGACCAACGGTTTTACTTCCCTTCCGAAGGAAGTGCGTGATCTCAGGATTTTCCCCCTGATAAAATCCTCGTCGTCCTCCGCCGGGGTCGAACCCGCGTCCTTGGGCATCAGAGGCAATCACGCAACCACTGAGCCACCGTGGCCGATGTGTGCTGCATTTCAATCAGACGTCCCGTACACTCTTTGCATGTGATGAAATATTTCCGCTAGCTGCGTGCCTTTCTTACAAAGGAATTGAGTCACGCTGGCGTTTTTCTCGGTCCTAAGTAGTGATGTCAAGTTCCGGATAATTCAAGATCCGGATATCCGGATCTTTTTTTCGGACCTAGGTCCGAGATCCGAGAATCGGATGTTGGTCAGAAATCCGAGATCCGGAACTTGGATCCGAGATCTCTGATCCGGATCTTGGATGCGAGATCTGAGATCCGGATTTTGGATCCGAGATCCGAAAATCGGATCCTAGACAGGAAATTGTGTATATGCAAACTTTTTCTGAAAGAAGTTTATAAAAGCTTTTATTAAGTGATAGACTAGTCCTCTTAAGTCTTAATTAGTCTTAATACGCATCCAGCGAAAGGATCCGAAATCCGGATCCGATATCCGAGATCCGAAATCCGGATCCGATATCAGAGATCCGAAATCCGGATCCGATATCCGAGATCCGGATAAGGACCCGGATCCGGATATTTCTAGATCCGAATCCGGATATTATCAGATCCGAATCAGAGATCCGGATCCAACGGACATCACTAGTCCTAAGGTATAGATTGCTGCCATCTACCGTCTACCGCGTCAAATATTCGGGCGGCACAGCGTGCAACCTGTGTCATTTGAATGACCCTTATATACAAAGCAATAATTGCATTTATGTAAACAGTTACATGTATCTAAAATAAAATTAATAATTCGGGATGAATGAAATAAAAATATTGATATAGAAAGCAAGAAATTTGTTTCTCTTGTTTGATATAATAAGCAGTTTTAAAGCCACAACCTAGCATTGTAGATTGCTTATACAGGGTGAATACAAAAGTCTGAATCCCCCTTTTACTTTTTGAACCGCAGCAGATATGTCAATTTTGATGAATCCAATGAATAGGAATTTGTGGGTGGCCTATCCCATGGTGCACTTTTCATCACCCCAAATATGCAAATTAGGACACATTCAAAATTTATCTCAAAAACCGTAAGGGATAGAGAAAAAAACCCAATTGCAAACTTGTTCAGCATATAAAAACAAACAAAATAAAATAAATCATCCAAATCGGACCAACCAATCACCCACAACTTCCTATTCATTGGATTCATCAAAATTGACATATCTGCTTCGGTTCAAAAAATAAAAGGGGGGTTCAGACTTTTGTATTCACCCTGTACATCATATATCATTAGTTTCTTCTACCGTTTGGTGGCATTTATTATATTGCTTCTTAAAATTCATTTCACTAAAAATTTAATTAAATCGAAATATCGCCTTTGGTAGTATTTTAATAAGAAAAATTAACATTCAAAAGTTTTACATAATTAAATAATAAATGAATAAAAGTAAAATGCAGAATTTTTCTCTCCTCGTGAGAACGGTGTCATCATTATCAGTTTTATATAACGAAAACAACTGCAGAAGAAGCGTTTTCGAACTAATTATAAAATCAATGAACACACATACATAAAGAAATAGTAGCAAGCTATTTTGTTTGAAAAACTGATCTCTCCAGCAAATGAATATAATAATACTTAAGTTTTCGCTCTTGAATCAAGAGATGCCTGATTCTCCACAGTTTCAGTATTGGCGACAGTGCGGCGCTAGTCCTATGATGCCTTTAATCAATGAGTTCAACCACTATCAGATAATATGACTACAAAAAATTTTTATTGTTAAATTTAGTTTTATTTAATATTTTATCTCAACATTTCATGTGTGTTAAATAATTAGATGGCCATCCTCTCTTTAGAAAAATCGATCTTGATGGAATTCCTGTTAATGGATGCTTTCTTTCACTTTTGACAGCCAACGTCCAAATTTCCTCTGCCTCGTGGACCCCAGAGATATTTTGAAGTAAGGAATCTCCAAGAGGGTAAAGAGTACGAGTTTTGGGTGACGGCATTCACCACCGTCGGCGAGGGAGACAGCACACGAGTGGCTTCCCAGAGCCCCACCTCTCAAGGTAATTGAATTAAAAGCCCCAGAAAGAATTCAGTCAACTAAAGTTACTGCATTGTTTTACACGCAATGGTCAAAGGCCTTTTGTAGATGTGAAGGGCAAAGACAAAATGCCTGGAAGGTTTGGGTTTTGTTTTTTCCTTCCCTAGAATGAGATCTGAATGTTCTTCACCCTTGAGAAATTTATTCTTAACAGCAGCTTACATTTAAATGAATTAATTCTCTAATCTAAGAAAAAAGTATTACACTAAGAAAAAATATTCTAATATACATCATGCAGTTCTACTTTACGATCATTCATGGAAATTTTTAGCGCAGTAATTAACGCAAGACCGAGATTCTAAATATTCTCTTTCAATGACCCTTTTGATGTCACCACAGAGTAATCGAGTAAACCAAGCCCATTTAACCTTAAAGTGTTTTGAAGTGGGCTATTGATTTCAGAAGCCTATTTAACCTGGAGTGTTCTATTGATTACGGAAGCGCCCCGTGGCTGAATATATTTCTTGAGGGAGTGCACAAGAGAAATCATTGTAAGGTACTCAATACATCACGTAATATTAAATTTTACATATCTTGTCTAAAAATTTAATTCGAATTTACTAAATATCCTCAAAGGAGCGGTTTTCTTTATCAGGACTGCTATCATTCAATTCATTGCTATTACATTTGCTCACAACAAAATCCATCGACTCTAATGAGTAAATTTTCTTCCTTTCGATGTCGTGTGAGATCAATGTAAGTCAATAAATCAAGCCAAGAGTTCATTCTTTCTATTACTTTGTCAGTAGCTCATCAATATGTCGATATTTAAATGACAAATACAGTTGTTCTCATTGAACTCAGGTTTCTATATGCAAGGTTTCTTTACGTTGTGCCTAAAATAGAATCTACGCAAGAATAAGAGCAATGGATGTGCAAAATGCTCGATTCTTAATAGTTATTTTTCTAATTGGATAAGTAGTAACAGTGTTTACTTCAATTTGCGTGTAGTTCAGGTTCCGATTGCCGCTATGGTAATGCTTGCTTTCTTTAGAAATATCCACTGCCTGGCAAATTTGTCAGATACACCCCTGTGATGCACGGAATGGTTCATCCAGCGGCTTAGAACGCAAATGTTTAGACCTGTATAAATAGAGCAGAGCATTTAGGGAGTGGGGTAGAAAAATTGCATAAGTACAAAGTAAGAGTTTTGGGAGAATGAAATTTTAAAAATTCGAGTGTGTGCAAAGTCAAAAAATGAAGTTTATGATACATTTAAGAAATATCCTTAGTTTGAAGTAATTTGAAAAAACATTTGACATAATTATTTAGCCAGATTTTTGACAAAATAATTACATGATTTTAGTTGATAATTATTTAGGTTTAAAAATTGCAATTACGCCCCTTTTCCATAAAATGGGTCACTTACAATCGATTTTGCCAGCAATTGAAGAATGGAAATTTAATGATAACACCTTTATTCCATAGAACAGAGCTTGGAGAAGGTTATGCAACTCCTCAATTTTCCTATCAGTTGAACTATAAAGAAAATGAAAACATCTATTTTAGAAAGACGAATAAGAAAGCATTCCGGATATGTATTTCGAAGCCGATACTTTTATTCTTGACGTTTGAAACAAAAGGAAAAACTTCAAACAAATGCATTAAAATTTCATTATAACGAGCTGTGGTGTATCGAAACTTTGGTATAATCATCAATTCAGAAATTCCAGCAAGACCTAGAAGCTTTTCAATGTATTTTTCTATAAACTCTGTTAAACGAAATATTTTCATGATTAATTTACTGGTATTTAGTTTTCTTAAAGCCTTTTCTTTAGTTAAAGCAAAGGAAAATATTGTTTCCATTGCCTGGTGAATAATCTTCGAACTTTTATTGGTATTTTGGTTTTCTTTTTGTTTCGATTAAAATCGCGTGGACGTGTTAAGAGCATTGCAGAACCGTATCTTCATTGTTTTGTATGTAAAAGCAATTATTATTCTAATTATACTTCGATCAATGAAAGAAATACTGAGTCAATGTCCAAAAAAATTAAAAATTTGAGGCATTGACATCACCCACAACAATGTATATAAATATCTGGTAAACTTTGCATTATATTCTGTCCAATAACATAATAATTGGCGTGTCCATTTACAATCCCGATTTCAATTGGACCGAGTAAAATCAACATTGTCGCAAAGTGAAATCAACAATGTCTGCAAATTGAAATGGAAATGCCTGAATTATGAATCTGAATACAAAAGCTTTTGAGATAAAATTGTATTATGAAATATCAAACATTTTTTGAAGTAAGAACTCTACTGTATTTCAGTATAAATTTTTAAGAAACTCATTATTAAATCTTCAACTTTTAATTAATTAAGTAATCAAAATTTTTAATAAAATTTAACCCAAGAAAACTCTTGTTTCGCCAAAATTAAAATACGCATAAATAAACCGTTATAATATTTAGAGTCATTCATCTAAAAATTTTCTTCTAATTGAAATTTACTTGTTGCTGGAGAATCCAGTTGGGGGAAACTTGTGAATGATGAATCCTATTAAAAACAAAGTTGACGAATGGAATGAATTTAAGAACGTTCACCAATTAATAATGTCTTCGTTCCTCTCCTCAAAAATAAAACTTTTGCCTGAAACATTAAGAGCAGTCCATGAAATACGTAATTCTTGGAGAGGGAAAAGAGTTTGCAAAGTGTTGCAGAGGGATAGAGCATATAAGGTCTCGCGTTACGTAATACTTTTTCTGAGATTTGAGAATAAATTTATGGGATGGTTAAAATTATAAAACGAAGAACCAAATGGTCCTATCAACAAATATTTTATTTAAAGCTTCTTATTCTACAATAACTGCTGAAAATGACTACCACCAGCTAAGATGCATGAATCCAATCTTCTTCTCATTGACTGCAAAACTGTTTCTTATTGCATTACACCCAACAACTAAACGATTTCTCAATATTCCACATTTCCACTGGAGTAGTGTAAACTAACGACTTCAGAGATAGTTTTCAATATCTGCGCTAACCTTGTGTGAGTGCAAAAAAATAGCCGTTTTTAGTAATCAGAATGTTGTTAAAAGATATCAGTATTGTTTTTATCGAAAAAATCTTTATTACCTTGTATTTTCGAAACAAAGCGACATTTCAAAAATCATCTAAAGACAAAAGATTCTTTAAAAAAACCCAAATATAATCACCCCTTGACTTTTTGCCGTATGTTTAGTAAACACCCTGTATAATTTTATGATATCTGGACGCATTTGTCCCAAAAGGTCATACCGATCATGCATATTAAAAAAAGAATATAAACATAAGAACATTTAAGATAATGTGAAATTTATTAAAACAATTCTTTTTTGCCCACAAATGTACATTGCGGGAATTTGCAGATAATTGATGGCTTCGATTCTACGCATAATGCAGCGTTCATACTTTTCTCGATTATTTTTCATTACAGGCCAATACACGCCTTTTGCTGAAAACTTGTTCATTACAGATCATTTGGTACTTTAGAATGTCTGTTTTTATCTATTCAAACCACTTAATTTTTTTATATTGGCTGATTATAAATTAAATGAAAGCAGTACTTTCCCTAACTACTCTCCATAGAATCTTATTTCACCAAGAATGTCGTTATGCACTCTTAGATTTCCCTTTACTGGAAAGGCTTGCGTTTTTGATATTATAGCAAAGGTCATTAGAATACCATCTTTTAACTTCCCTACCCCCTATTACAACAATTTTATAATTGATATTCGTAAAACACGATGTTTCTTCAGCAATTTTTCAAAATTTTAATATACCTCTGTAACTTCGCTACAATTTCTAATGAAATTAAAAAAATTATTTGGTTTTGGAAATCATTTTGTTACGGATGCGTTTCAAGGGAAATGAGGCGTCAAAAATGAGCAAATTTCGCATAACAGTAACTTCTGGACGGCCCCTTATTCAGATTTGTCAAATTAAATGAATGCTTCTGAACATCACAGCAAATAAATACGCAACGTTATCTGCTCTTGCAATAAGAAAAAAATATGAAAAAATTTAAATTCAGAGTCTAACCAGATCATATGTGATTTATCTGTTCATATATTTTAATAAGTTGACAGGGGAAAAAAAGGCTTCGTATTCAAATCTTTTTTGCTCTTGGATAAGCAGATTATTTATATTGTTTTCTGAGGAGTTATCTCGTCAGTCGTTCATATAATTTATTGTACAGGGTGATCTCTCCTTGTTAAAAAATGTAATAAAGCAAAAATTATGTTAGATAGTACATAGAAATTTTTGTATTATGTTCTTCATCTCATAAAATTTTTTCATATCCTTCATAAAAAACATGTGTCTCTTTCGTTGCCCTGAGAAGATCCAGACGATATTCAATTTCTCGCGAAATCTCTGTTAAAGACATTATCGCATCCGTTATTCTCGCCCAAAACGTGTGCATATCTGAGATTGGTGTAGAAAACATTTTTCTTAACATATCCCCAAAGGAAACAGTCTAAGGGTGTAATGTCCGGCGAACGTGGAAGTCATGGATAGGACCAACTCTTCCAAACCATCGGTTAAACGCTACATTCAGAAATGGACCTACAGATAACATCCAATGTGGCGGTACACCATTCTGTTGTAAGAGTATCCATAGCTGGTAGTCTTCTAATTGAAGAACTCTATTGCTCTCCGGCATGAAGATTTCTATATGGCCAATATTAGCGCCGCTATGGCTCCTAACGTGTAATCCGTTAAAAAAAATCTTTCTTAGATGTAGAACATAATAGCTGTATGATTAAGCTCAATTGCTATAAACAGTTTTTTTTTAGTCCTAAACTCAAAAATAGAAATAATCCATTCTTATTGAACAGTTAAACTCTCCTTTTGAACATTTCCATTTTTTTTTATCCACACAATTCTTGAATTTTTGCTCCTGCAGCTTTTGATTACAGAATTGATTAATTTTACGCTGGCCATCTTTCGCTACGAACACCAGGTGATTAAAAATTCATCATTTGCATTAGAAAACGAAAGCAAAAGAGAACGAATGAAAAACGGAAAGTACAGGCAATTTTTCGATAGAATAGATCATAATTTAATTAAAAACCTCTAATGGAGAATCAAATTTTTAATAAGATACCGGATGTTTTTGGGCATCGGATTAATTAAAGGAACTTAATTAGATTCCTCCCTCTTCTTAAAATTAAAAATAGAACCTCGTTTGAAAATGAATCTGAATATTGCTTCGGACATAAATTAGAATTTTTATTTTAAAGATTTACTTTTTAAATGTTTAAGGAGAGTTTTTTTTATCTCAATACATAACTTGCATTTAGGCGATCATTGTTTATTCTGAATAAAGAAAATAAGGTAAAATAAATTTTATGAATAATTGAACAATTTTTATTGACTTAAAAATTTACAAATTTTATTCTTATTTCTATTTTAATAATTTCTGGAAATTTGGTAAAATCAATAGTGGTGTTCCTCAGGGTTCTCCCCTGGGACCGCTGCTATTCAATATCTACTTTGCAGACCTAATAGCTTCTTTACCAACTAATGATGTTCAAATTCTAATGTATGCGGACGATCTTAAAATTTTTTTCGTGCATTGACAGTTGGCAAGACTGTATTAAAATGCAAGAAACGTTGGACTCAATTCTCTCCTGGTCTAAATCGAACGGATTAAGTCTTAACTCGAGCAAATCACACGTAGTTTCTTTCTCCAGGAAAGTAACAAATTTTATTTTTGATTACAAGATTGGTCATGATATCATTAGGAAAAAAGATGAAGTTAAAGATTTAGGCATTTTATTTAATTATAACTTATCTTTTACCCCGCATATTGATAACATCATAAAAATGCTTACCGCATTTTTCAAATATCCATTAACTATCGTAAAGTTATTTATTTCTATTTTAGTTCCTAAAGTTACATATAGTGTGTTAATTTGGTTTACTCATCACACTCAAAACTTTTTACTCCTACAAAAGAAATTTCTTGCATTTTTAAATTTTCTCTCAAAAAAATATAACAAGCATGATCTCAATATGGAACTTATAAATGTGTTTACTCTTTCCAATATCATTGGTAATATTTTTCTTAATGTCCTTAAGAGGATTGTTTCTGGGGCTGTTTGGATGCCCGAGGTTCTGTCATCTATCGGGCTGTCAGTTCCTAGAAAAAGTCGTCATAAGTGTCTTATTTTAATAACTCCTAGTACGAGGTCAAATATTGGTGAGATTACTCCTTCGTATAAACTTGTTACTTTGTATAATAAAAACCTTTCTCATAAAGATCTAGACATTTTTAATGACCCAACCAATTCTATTTTTAAGATTTTAAATATCTGATTTTGATTTATTTGTTTCGAAATGTAATCATTTTCTTTTGATTCCTTCCCCCACTTGGGTTTTACCACCTGTAGGGGCAGTTTGTATTTGCGTGTACATTCTGATCTGATTAAATTAAATTAAATTAAATTAAATTATTAAAACTGGTATGTTAACAGAGCTAACTTATATCGTTATGTAATATTCTTACTTCTAAATAACTTTAATGTAAGCATTAATAGGATATTAATTATTTCTAATTAAAATTTTTAATGATTTAATTTCGTAGTACCTGCAAGAATTGCTGCTTTCTCGGAGACGGTTACCGTTGCCTGGAAGGAGGACGTCAAACTCTATTGTCGAAGCGTTGGGATCCCGACCCCTAAACGCGTGTGGAAAAGAGAGTAAAAACCCTCATTTAATTAAATATATCTAGTTATATAATTAAATGAAGTTTTATAAACGTATTGATTTATCTTAAGCCAACCTGTTTTATAAAGTCAGGAAACATTTATTACGCAATGTTAAACTTACTATTGATATAATCAAAAAGAAAGGTTTAATTTTAAGAAATTTTTCATCATAGCAAAATTTTGTGAAATACAGATTTATTCACTGACTCACTAGAGGAATGTATTTTTGTAAATTTAGCTTTTTAATGACAATATATGTGGCTTACTTCAAGTGGTACCTTTGAGATTAAGATTAGACTGCATAAAAAATGGCATGCTTTACATTTAGACTTTAAATATTTACAGGGTGTTTACGAACTCTGTGTACAAACTTTTAGGGTTGGTAGAGGATCTTATTTTTAATATATTTTGCCGATAAACTGGGAATCACAAATCAATTCTTAAGAGATAAAAGAATTGCTAAACATATACATACAGGGCTGTCTGAGACTTCCTCAAAATTTTTTTTCTCTCGTTAATACATTTCCAGAAAACGGAGAAATTAGTAAAATTGATACTGATGGTCACAACCGTTTTAAAATTACAAACGTTGTTCAAACTATTGACCATGAGCAGCAATGCTTGTCTCACAACGTTGTTTCATTGAATTGCTGACACGGCCAAAAATCCCAAAAATCTATCAGTTCCTCTTCTGAATTCACAGGGGTATCGTACACTACATTCCTCAGATGCTCCAGAAGAAGATCTAAAGGTATAGGTTCAGCGATCGAAGTGGCAAAACAACTGGTTCTCCTCGACCAATCCATCGATCATGGAACATATTGTCTAAGTGATGTCGTACAGGTGTACGGAAATGGTTTGTGCTCCGTCGTGTTGGAACTACATGATTCTTCGAACAGCCAAGGGAACCTCCTCAAACAACTCTGGCAAAAAATGTTGTAATAAGATTACATACAATCCTGAATAAAATTATAGAACCAGTCAAAAGATGCAAAATGAATTTATTTGATTCACAATCCTGTGTACAGTATAATTTATAATGGACAATAAAACATATTTCTAAGAAAAAAAACAAGTTAAAAAATAAAACTAGCATCATCTTTTTTCATTTGTGAGCTACAAAATTATAGGACCAGTGGCATTGGCAACAAAAGTTTTTACACGTGTGGCTGTAATTATTTATTTACAACAATTTTAACGTAAACTAAAACTTTGTTTTGTTTTCCATTTAAACTTATCACTTCAATTTAAACGGTCTGTCATCAACTCAGCCAATTTTTTTCAGTTGTCGAGTGGGATATCACCCCATGCTTTTTTAATGGCATTTTTCAAATCTTTTATGGTGTGAATCTGCTTTCTACCGGAAAAACCGCTTCGCACCACATCACACTACAAGTTCCAAATCACGAATTTCTTGATCGTGAAGCCGCTGTTGAGTGGTGTATGGGCGCGTTATCTTATGAAAGACAAAGTCCGGATCGTTTAGTTCGTCTCTAAATGGCAACAAATAATTTCCTAAAATATCTTGATAATCGTCTGCATTTGACTTCGGCTTCACAAAACACAAAATTGATTTGCCGTCGACAGAAAAAGCAGCCCAGATCAAAACGGAACCTCCGCCTTGAACTCGTCTTGAAAGAAACTGTTCTGGTTGCTTGAGATCATGCCAGTAGAATCTTATGCCATCAAACCAATCCATATTAAATTTTTACGTCACTAAAGACAGTATGATTCCACATTTGCGAATTCCCAATATACTGTTTCGCAAAGGCCAGTCTTGCACGCATGTGGCTTGAAGTTATTTTGACTTGGATTTATATTTCGTTTAAGTGTGGTTGGTGGATGCTTGGAGTACACGACGAGTTGTTCTGTCTGATACAGAAAGGTTCAGAGATGACGTGATGTTAGAGGATGTTGCTCCTGTGCTGGTTGAAGCCATTCTCAGGACAGCACGTTTGTCTCTTTTTTGACAGCTTCGGACGTTTTCCTGGATGAGGATTTTTTCCATAGCCATGCGGTTCACTTAAAAACTTGTGTACTACAGTCTTGGACTTTCCAATAATTCCCAGCAATTTCTCTTTCACTCTTTCCACAGTTTTAGTAAGCTACAATTTGAGCTTGTTGTTCACTGCTTAATTTTCTACCACGTCCCATGATGATTTTGTTCAATACAGAACAGAATTTTATTGTTTACTAAAGTAATGAAAAAAACTGAATTCTTGACAGAAAAAAATTCAAATTAAGAATTCAAAATTCAGAATAATCCATTATTTTGAAAGTGGTCCTATAGTTTTGTCTATTGCGTTTTGTAACTCACAAATGAAAAAAGATGATGCTAGTTTTATTTTTTTAACTTGTTTTTTTTCTTAGAAATATGTTTTATTGTCCATTACAAATTATACTCTACACAGGATTGTGAATCAAATAAATTCATTTTGCATCTCTTGACTGGTCCTATAATTTTGTCCAGGACTGTACACATCGCCTTTTAACATTCTGGAAAAAATTATGGTCTGATGACATCATGGAGAATCCCTGCCCAAACTCTGAACATCACTGAAATGTTAGTGCAGATATTTAAATTTATGAGCATAAATAACCATTATCTGTGTCACATCAATGGCTTTGAATTTTTTGTCTGTATCAAGGACTCATTTGCGACCCTTAGTTTATTGGCAAATTATATTCAAAATAAGACCCTCTACCACTCCTAAAAGTTTGTATACAGAGATTGTAAACATCCTGGATATATCCGCCAATATCAAGCTTGCACCACTATATTGCGAATATCAAGACTTAGAATACATGTTGAAAGTAATCCCTGTCAACATCTGCACTTTGTTCACAGTATCGAAGCTTCGCTACAAATATCAGCGCAAATCTCCTGCAGTAGCCTCTTGGATTTGGATTTCAAATCTTCCTACAGATTATTTTGTTACGGGGATTGTTTTATACATAGTTTTCGTATCCCCACATCCCCACATGAAGAAATGGGGTAGAGTTACGGCCATATTTATAACGACACTCACGATTTAGTATTTCTTGAATAATCTGATTTGTTTATTAGAAGAGGCGACCTCGAAATATGTTTTCAGTTAGAAAGAATATAGCACAACTTAGATTCTTATTGTCGCTACAAATTGCATGAAGAACTTGTTTTATCGCTTGATGAGCCTTAATATAGCTTGTTATATAGGCCTTTGAAATTCGAAAGGGAAAACAATAACTGCCTTTTGTCTTGCATCAAAATTTGCGCATGCCGTCATCACATCGTAACGAACTAGATTGAATCTTCCAAAAAGTCGTGAATTTGTTCGAGAATCTTCCAATAAGAAATATAATCCTGAACGAAGTAATCTTTTTTTTCCACTCCACCAAACAAAGAAGACGGTATCGGATCTTGTACCCTTGTATCAACATTACTTCATATTCCAATCAACGTCAGAGTGAAAACTACAATCAACATCCTGGAGTCATCCAGGAACAATAACATCGGACTTTCTGAACAATAACATCCAAAAAACACTTTTCAAATTGCATCTAATTACATTTATTTATTCTCTTCCACCATATGAAAATTACTAAAGACTAATAATTTAAAGTAATCCTAAGTCGTGGATTACTGATTCTACTTTTAATCCTTGGTTGGTGAATATGGCCGTTAGATCTAGTATTTGAGGTCAGGTCTTAAGAAATTTCTTCAAAATTCACGAGTGTAAGATATCTACCTAACACGCGAATAAGAAATAGGAATCCAAAATGAAATATCGCACAAAACGAAGTTTTACTGAGTTTTTGAACAGTTTAAGCTACTCCTGAAGCTGCTCTCAAGAAGATTATAATTATCTCGGTTAATCAAACAATTTAGTCTCTATTACGTGAGACCCAATGAAAAATTACCAAATTCAGAAAAAAATGTACACAATTTTTTATGGAATTATAAAGAAGTTTCATTCATTTAAATGTTGTTCGGCACGCCCAGGCACTCCCATAATCTACTAGATGTTTTTACACTAGGCTTCAATTAGTACATAATTGTCTCATTTTATGTTGATACATGGACGCAAACGTTTCTAAAAATGCTTGATGGCGCTTTTCACTATCTCCCGCGTCCAAAATTTGTCCAATTATACGAGTGCTTTAATTTTTGTTTTCACTAACAACAACGACATCACACTTAATTTCCTGAGAGAGTAGGTGAAAGAACCTCTCGACCTGGGGTTATTCATTTCAGAGATAAAACCTTTCCCTACAACAATCTCCGTTCTACCCACGGGCATTCATTTCAGAGATAAATTATTTGCTGGACATTTAAATAAGTTTTCTATAATTTTTTCATATAAAATATTTTTGAACTAATGAGAAAGATGCTTCTAAGCAAAGCAAAGCAACTTTTGATTATAAGTAGCAATGTGCACCATAAGATATTAATACAAAAACAGTTGTTCTTATTCTTGAATGTATTTACGAATTTTTAAGGAAATTTTAAGAAAGATTAAGTGAATTTAAGTGAAGTCTACTTTGTTTTTAGTGCACAAAGAAATAAAATACAAGTCTAACCTAACCTAACCTTTTTTATGCACACATCTTTAATTCATCTCCAGTCAACCCTTTCTTCATAAAAAATCATCTTTTATTAAGCTCTCAAATCCATATATCGGCACATACTGCAATATGTTTCTCATTCGATATTTCCACCTCACAATCTTTTTGATTGCCCATTTTTATTACCCTTTGATATAGGCAAATATCTCAACATAGACTACTAAATACATCCATTAGACTCCCTCTATATTCTTCTACATTACTGTTTGGACAACTGTCCCAATTTCTCACAAGGGAAGCTTGATGTGGTTCTCAAAAAAAAAAAGAAGGTTATTTAGAGATAGGAGATTAAAGATATTTTTATATCTAAATGAGAACAGAGGATACCATTATAAACTTGTTAATTTCATTATGTTATACAGGTACAGTTTAAGTAGATTACACTGGTCAACAAAAGTCTTGTTGCCTAAATAAATTGAGTCATTTTGTATCAATGCAAAATTGGCTCTAGTTTTTTTGTAATCTGCAAAAACAATTGTTTACATAACAAAATGCATGCCAATAGCTCTGGTTAACAACATTTTTGCTACTGGAGAAAATAGGTGTTCTAAGCTAATTTGAGTGTGCTGATTCCAAATCTGAACTTCAAACTTCCCTATCACGTCAGGATCTCAAGTTATAGAAATAGTTTAAATTTTAATGGTAGCCATTGTTTAAATTTGACATTAATAGACTGTTTTACATCATTGAAACTTAACATCCTGACGTGAAAGAGAAATTTGGAGTTCATATTTGGAATCAGCACACTCAAATTGGTCTAGAATACCTACATTTTTCAAATTTGCAGTTCTAGTGGATAAATATACACGTTATAATGTAGAAAATGAACTATATGAAATTTTTCAAAACTAGAAACAATTTGAAAAAAACTCATGTCATATTCGGATCAGTGCAACAAATTTACCTTAAAATGACTTTTAAATGATTGGCAGCAAAATGTGTGTTGACCATGCTTTGTTACCAATATTTACATCTTAACAGAGTTTCCTTTTCCTAAGTTCGTTTGGATGATTCATTAATTAAACAACTTCTTAATTAGGTTCCTTCATGAAACTAAGATAGACAGCCTGATTTCATTAGAATACTATCAAAAAAGGATGTATTAAATATATTTTGATCTGTACTTTCTATCCATTATTCATCCACGCACTGTGTTATTCGCGACAACGATTTTCAAACTCTTGTCAAGATGAGAAGTAAACATATAGGATCTACTGTATAGTTTATTTTAGTAGAAGGTCAGAGGAAACAATATATGAACTTACATTTCTTTAGAAGAAAGCCTCTTAGTATTATGATTATAGTCTACAAGATCATTGCAATGTATGCAACATACTTTTTAGTATGAATCATAATTGCAGAGTTTTGAAATATGTGAATGGCTCGTAATAGACAAAAAATGTTTGAAGTTTTCACCATAAATTAGGATAGGCTTCCAAGTCAAGGAATCAATTTTATTGAAATCGAATTTTAACGCATGTCATCTCGTTAGTCAAATAAAAAGTTTAATTAATCTTTAGAACCATGCTCTGTGCTTCCATAATTTATTTTGATTTGGACGACTAAACCCTTTTGCCCTTCAATACATTTAATTTGAAGACCATCGATATCGTGATTGTCATAAAAGATAAACGAGGACGTTTGGCATTTCATTCATTTATTAATTTTTCATTTGTTTTCTGTTGATGAAAAACAAAATAGATCTAAAATGACAATAAAACTAGCTTTGAAAAATACGCATATTTTAATAATTTTTTTTCATTATCATTTATTTACTTATAATCAAGTATTACATTTTATTGCGCGATTAATTCATTTGATACTTCAGCAAACTATATTGATTATAGTTATAAAGTTTTAAAAGTTTTAAAATTATACGTTTTATTGTGCATCTCTATTTTTATCGTTGATCATTAAAGGGAAAAATATGCATAAAAGGTTCATTATCCTAAAGAAATGTTATATGAAAATAATGATCACATCATTAATGACCCATCATATAAAATAACTTGTTCTAAAATCAAATTCTGATTATATTTCACATCAGTTATATATTAAGGAGTGAATATTTATTTTATATATAATATTAAATAAGTTACTTATTTAATTAATTTATTGTTAATTCGTTTAAATATGGTTTTTAAAAATTTGAAGAGCGTATCTGTTATTCTAATTATAATGGTGTATTAATTAATATTTTTTCGATATTTGTAATTATTACTGAAATATAATAATGGTATTGCTTTAACTTTATAATATATAAAAATAATTGCTACACTGGAATATTCGATATTCAATCTGGATTTGTTCTCAGATTATTATAATTTGAAAATAATTACAAATGTTATTAGCTTAGCGTGTTTAATTAATGAATCTATAGTCTTCATTTAATATTTTAAAATGAACATGTTTGAAATAAAATCGTAATGATTGTCTGTTTCTGTTTTAGTGAATCTATTATTCAGCCCAATGACCGAATCGAAATCATGGCCGACGGATCACTTTTTCTCCGCAACATCAAGAGTTCAGATTCGGGAAATTATTCGTGTTTCATTGAGAACATTTACGGTAAAGACGACGTCGTCTACCGCATGGTCGTTCAAGGTAATCTATATAGCACTTAATAATATATTTAATGTTGAATATGAATTCGATGGGAGCCATTATTGTTTAAATATTACATAAATAATTTATGGAAAAAACATCAGACCGGGTTAACTTTTATGAGAATTTGTATAAATGTTGTTTGGTCCAGTATTTTTGTTAAGCACGTCTATTTGCCATTTATGAATTTGTCATATCGATAAAGTTGGAGTGCCTATTTCCGTATTTATTATCTTATGACGGCCATATTGATTTGTCTATATCCAGTGATGAGTACAATCGAAAATTCCAAACCGTATGACAGCTTTTAGAATTTGCTGCTGATAAAGACAAGATTAATTAGAAGAGATGCATGCCATTTTGAATGACAATAGCGATTCACTTTATTAATTAATGGGAGAAACAAAGTACTTTTCCTATAACCATGAAATGGATGAGTATCATTGAACAGACTCTTTAATGAGTTCAGATATTCAATGACCTGACTAATAATTCCCTGTATATATAGAAATGTCTGAACAAAATAGAGTTGTAAAAAATAAGTTTGATTACTGCTAAAAATTTTAACTTCAAATCTAGAAACTATGACATAGAAATGACTTAAACTTTAAAAGCATTGATTTTGCTGAGATTCTGAGAGTTTATCTTAGAACGCATTAAAAGCTAGATTGCTATGTGTGGATATATTATATAGAAGACAAAACTGTAAAAAGTTAAGATTATATATGTTGCAATGTTGTTGAAAACAGCAAACCACACGAATCTTTGATATTGGAACAGAAGACTAACTATCTAATAACTTTTCAAAATAAAAAAAATTGTATTTTGCGAAATAAAAAAAACTTCCGGTGGAATTTTCAAATTCAATTGAGGAAAAAATGAGCTATTAAAAGGGGGTAAAAAGTAGATAAAAAGAATAAAAGGTTCGGAAGGATACTCATTTTTTAATCCCCACTATTATTTATCAAAAAAACTTTCCAAATTTTTTATTTCGAAAATTCAAATTAATCATACTTCTTAAGGAAGAAATTATTCAGATACGCATCGATGCTTCCATAAAAACGTAGAAAAAAGCACATTTTGCACGATTAATAGAGCATTTTCTGGAAACAAAATAAAATAAAATGAATTCACAATTTCCAAACATATAAGAAGCTCGTTGGAACTACTTTCTTTTATTGTGTATGAATGTATTAACCCAACTGTTTCTACATCAATAGGTACAGTGGGATCATTAAAGGGAAAATAATATATATTTTTAATCTTCTTTATACATTTCTTGATAAACAGAAAAAGAATTCTATTCTCTTGGAAAGTTTCCACTTTCATCTGAGGTGGACGACTAAAACTAGGAGACGTTGCAATAACGAGACTGGAAGAGTCTGTAAATTCATTAACAACAAGAAATAGTATGATCGATTGAATTGAATTGGCGTTGCCCTGCTAAGACGGTCTTTAAGGTTAAGTATTGCTATACGAATCCCCCCATGGAAAATAAATGCCTTCAGCATTAGCCTACTCTCTAACTCTTATATTAAACACCTAACCCTGCATGACGACTGTAATCACCATTACTTTTCTGATAAATGGAAAGAGTCCGTCATCATTCGTATACCAAAGCATAATTTAATTTTTGCTCTTGCCTTCATTTAAATCCCCATAAACTTATTGCATTATTTTCTCAATTAATGTATGACTTAGCACCTTCGCCTTGCAATATTAAAATATCACGTACTAGATTTGAAGCACTATCATATTTCAATTTTAAATTAAGTTTTACCAGTTATATCAGAATAAAGAATGCCATTATTTTTCTAAACAGGAATAAATTAATTTCTCAAAAAAAAGTTCCGCCATCAATATGCAATCACGTATCAATTTCTGGAAATATATTCGATAAGCAATTTATATACTTATCATTTAATGCTGGAATTACTTAATCCTTTATTACTTACTACCAGTTTCGTTCAGTAGCGAAAAATGGCTCCTAAATCCTCTGTTAAAAATATTCCATAGTAAAGTATGTCTGCGATTAATTTTGAGGTTGCTGCTTCACTATCAAAGTCAAAACTAATTTGAGATTATTGTAATAATTAAAGAATGCAATCTCTGACCATTCGATACAATTTAAGCTACAGAATATTTCTATAGACAAATTCTGTGCCCATGACAATTTGTTTCGACAAAATCTCCACTTCTTTGAAGCGTGAGAATCCAATCTTCATGAGCCAAGGGAGAGCCAATCTCGCATGCTGAAGGGGTTTATAGGTTATCAGCTGACAGCTGAAAGGAGAGAATTCGTCCCAACTTGAGAATGTTATAAACTGATAAAGCAGTGAACAACAGAAATCCATTAGAATCAGATAGATGAACATGTTCACTATATTCGTCTTTATTAAACATGAACTAGAGATAAGAAAGAGCTTTCTATCAAAGGCCAGAGCAACTATTTTCACTTCAGAATTTGGTCTTAGTATACGATTAACTGAGAATTTAAAAGAAAATCCGTATATACTGCACATTTTGTCGTTAAATTCAAAACATAGCTTCTCATTTGAATTATTGTTTCTGGCAGAAACTTAGCTCATGTAAAAATACTTCTTGTTGCTTTGCATACATAATTTCATGAAAGCCTGCCTACTATTTTTGAGTATATCATGCTTTAAATAAGATAGTAATCGTTTACGAATTTCAAACGCTCAACAGTATTTAAAGTTCTGCTGATTTGAAGAACTGCATACCAATGATCTCAAGATTGAAATTAATCACTACTGAAATTAGGTTTGAGAAAAAAAGAAAAAGGTTTGATTTGCCATTTTTTGGACATGAGTGATCTGATTGAATTTTAAATTTAGTTTCAAAGTAGAAAAAGATCTACAGCATATATAGCGATTCCCTAGAATGTGCATTATCATAATCAATCATTCGTTAACGCCAGGAATTTTTATTTAATAACTTATTGAAAATAATTTGTCATTCTCGATATTAACTTGAAATCGATTCTATATGAAGTAAATTACAGGGTCTCCACTTAAATTGTGATGAAAATTGAAATACTAGCATCCAAGGCTTCAGCAACATAGATTAACTCCTAACTTTTCGTAACATTTCGACGTGGCCACTGTTTCTTGTATCACACAAATTATTTCGATCATAGAATGACCGCAGGTGTTTTGAGGGATCTGTGATATTAAACTTTTGAGAGCAATTTAATTTTTTTTTTATTTTACATCATTAATGTCACCCGACCTTAGGAGGTTGTCTTCTTGATAAGACCCTACAGAAAAATGTCAGGTTATGTAAGGTAATGAGTTCGATGATCCATTTATAGAAGGATCTTCTTACTGCAAGCGACCAATGCGGAGCTCCCTGGCTATTGAAAACTCAGCCCATCCAGACCTCATCTCGCAAATAAGGTATCGTGTAATTCTCTAGCACGTGCAAGTACGTTTTCCACCGAAATGCACCTCAGCAAAGAAAAATGAATCGAACTACACATTGACTCAAAGTCTCATTACACTGCACTACAAGTTGACTTTAGGAGAAGCCCAGCCATATTCATAGCGAAAAGGAGGATTTTGATTTACCCAAACGATTGTATTGTAAACAACCACAGAGTGCTTTCTACCTATGTGTTACATAATATATACTCAGTTAATGTATTTTGCTCTACCGCTACATCATAAAATGCCAATAAAGTTTAGAGCTATTTAGAAATGATTTTCGTCACAATTTAAGTGGACAACCTGTATTTAAATATTTTCTCTCTGCATGTAAGTCGGTTATTCCTTTCTGTTTGTGAAACCTTTTCGACGAAAATTTGCTCTTCTGAGATTAACAGATCTAGAATTTTCAAAGTCTAAATTGTAAAATATCTGGACGGTGATTTTGAGAATTTTTTTATGTCATTAAGTTTGAACTTCCTGTATATGACAAGCTATATTTCTACTTGCTATAGGTTGTAATGCTTTTGACGTACTGTAGTTCACTTACTATAATATTTCTACAAATTTAACCAAATATAAAATCCAGTTGATTTAGTATAGTGTATTTATACATGATATCCGAACATTTTTTCCTCTATTCTTTCTCAATTATTAACCCAAAACCATTATAGACCTTATTTCTGGAACTGGAAGAATTTATATGTTAATTTATTTTTTACGGTACTTTACAATAATGCAATAGATATTTTCTAGTTTATATTCAATTACACAGGCCAAAAAAATTTTTTTTAAAAAACTTTTTTAACGTTAAAGCACACTAAATCACAAGATAATGTAAATTTATTCAAAAGGTTTTTTTCATCTTGTTGGCCTGTGTTATTCATGAAAACGAAATTAAACTGGAATTTATTATCGGTATTTTAAGAATTTTGTACAGGATGATTCAGTCAATTTCTGACCATTTCACTCGAATGACGTGCATTAGGGATAAACAATTGAAAGAATATGAGTGCTATATTGAATTTCTAAATAGTTGGAGTTTGTATTGTTGCAACGGCGCTGCATGAAAATCGTATTGTTGAAAACTGGCGCCCGCTTTATCAACAGAGCAGAAATGCAAGGTTGTCGAATGGTATTTCGAGACAAAAATCACCTGTAACCGTGCAAAGAAAGTACCGGAAGGAGTATAAGTGTCGAGACGTACCAGGCAGGCAAGCAATCATGAATTTTGTCAAGCAATTTCGTGCCACTGGATGTGTTAAAGGCAAGAAAAAAGGCGGGAGCGAAGCTCGTGTTTGAACGGCCGAAGTTGTCGAAAATGTTCGCACAAGGTTGGTCGATTCCCCTACCAAAAAATCTGTTCGCCGCCTATCCATTGAAGAAGGGCTGTCGTATACCATGACGTGGCGAATTTTGAGAAAGGATCTACACCTATTTCCGCATAAGATCCATATTTATCAGGAGTTAACAGACACTGGAAGACAGAAGCGACAACAATTTGCGATGGAGTTTGGAGCAGAAATAGAAGCCAATCAGGACATTGTGAACAATCTGTGGGTGTCAGATGAGGCCTTC
>JAHWFO010057283.1:1430398-1485217 GCA_023313115.1 Rhysida immarginata | reverse complement strand
GACTCGAACCAGGGACCTTCGGGTTACCGTCCCGATGCTTTAACCATTAAGCCACCCTGGACATGCTTGTTAGTAGTTAGAGCATCGGGAAGGTAACCCGAAGGTCCCTGGTTCGAGTCCAGGCCGTGGAATTTTCTTTACTATTTTCCTCTATTTAAATAAAAAAGTATAAAAAAAAAGCTTTTAGACTTCTTCAACATCTTCATTTCCTTTCTACAAGACTTTCATTTTCAAGAGCGTTAATTTTCTTTAAGATACTTCTTCAAAAACTTCAAAATCCTACATTTCTTCAACTACTTCAACATCATCACTTTCCTTCTGCAAGATACTTCTTTTTTTTTCTTCAAAAAATCATCTATTCCAAAAACTGAACCATATCTCTTACAAACTTTGGCCTAAAAGTGGCGAACTGTTTATTTCAGTTTATTTTATTTTACCTACTTTTTTCTACTACGTATAATTGATAAAGGAGAATTTCAACTTAATCTATTAATAATATAGTATAAGCTGAATATTTGAAACACAGTGCCAACTATAAGATTCATTTTAAAGACGAGCGGGTGGGTCAATTCAGACTATTGCTTTGGGCTTTGTTCAAGAATATTTTATCAAATAAAAACATGTAGACCATCTAAATTTTATTATTTTTAATTCTTTTCATTGATTGGTGCTCTAAGAGTCATTTTGTATATTTTTGTTTGGTGCAACCGAAACCAGTAATTTATCATAGCCACTTTTAGAATTTTGTATATGAATTTATTCCACATTTTCATGACTACTATAAAATCCTCAATGATTATTTTCCACTAAATTCTACTCTATTTGGAATTAGGCCCTCTTCTTTAATAGTTTTTAGAATGATACACTGTAAATCACTCCATTCGCTACTGCTCCCAAGCGGGGAAAAGTCGAACTCGAATTTCGTACATCTCCAAGAAGAATTTTCGTTTTTCCCCATTGTAAATGAAACTGGAATTTCAGTAGAATCAGCCCAGTCAGTTCTTCCATCTGGTGGCAAGAACTGCGAACATTCGTCGTATCGGTTGACTAAAATTTCTCTGCCGAACATTGAAAACCGTGTTCATTCTCAGAGAAAATACCTTACTGGTTAGGAATGTTAAAATGTTCTCTGATCCTCTTTCGCAACCACAAATACGTAAATGCATATTATTTTTTGAAATATTAATACTAAGGTTTTTTAAACGTCATAAAAGTGTAGCAATATATCTTTAAAAAGTATCGATTCTGTAATTATAGTTTAAAATTTTTATTTTCGTTCCATTATATTGGAATATTAATGACTGGAGTAGATGGCTGTCCTAAAAATATACGGGAGTAAATAAATACCGATTTTTGGAATTTTCTAGAAAAGCAAAGCAGTGAAGCTAGCTATCAGGCGGTCAATTTTCGCTCGTCATTTATTATAATGTGAACAAGCCCGCTGTAATGAAATACGCCGCCCTGTAATGAATCCCCCCCTCCCTACGTTAATAATGCAATAAAGCTCTATGAAGATCGGCTTGAAATTTTCCAATAAACTGAAATGAACTCATGAGATATTCTCTTAAGTTTACAACAAGAAGAAATTCCAAAATCTACGTAGAAAACTACGCATTCGTCCTCTTGATAAGATGGCCTTTTGCCGATGCTGTCTCTCAAAAGCGGCATCACTTTAATTCAGTTTTAATTATTAATTTTCTGAGGAGAAGCCCCTTTCAACACAAGTGTTATTGAAACCGAGAAGTTATCAATAATTAAATTTCCATAAAAAAACAGCAACCTGATTTTAATTATACTATTAAATCAGTATATGAGGATCGTTGACTCTTTCGCCATGTTGCTGTTAATCGATATCGCGGATTGCCAGAGAAGCCATCGTATATCTCGAGAAATGGTCCGAAGTAGACCATTAATAACCAACACAGCAAGACACTGAGCTATCTTCGAGGGTTTAATACCTCCTATTGGCCACGTGGCAATTTATGATGCCGTCGACCCAGTTCAGAAAGCAATTTACTAAAGGCCGTCGGGAATGCAAGTAAATCAAAAGGTCTAATTCCCTTTGCACTTGCGCACTCAAAAGGAAGGAATTGTACCGGGAAAGTACCTCTTATTCTAAAGGAGCAACACTTGTAAAAATTGCTCTGCAGGAGGGGGAAAAGATTTTCGGTCGGAAGAGGAGAGTCAGACAAAGAGCGGGGGCGGGCGACGATGAACTCGAACGCAGTCGGTCCCTTCCTCCCAATGCACTGACCGTATCGAAATCAATAAAGGACGCGGAGCAGAGCGAATTCAATGGTTCCCCAAAGAGTCTTTGAAGCTCTTCTCTCAGACGATTGATAATTCAACTCCCATCCGCTATCTGCATAGACAAAACGAGCTTTGCAATAATAACACGGGGTGGCGAGTTTAACAAGGCTTAATGACGCTTAATAATGAGCTTTCTAATATCATTAAGCCTTTCTTTGCCGCGACGGACTCTGCGGATAATGCCGCTGGAAAACATTCCTCCGTTTTCTCATTGCACGAATTCCTCACAAGTTTGGTTTTAAAAGAAAATTGTGGGCTCGAAAAATGTCTATTTAAATTCCATGCGAACAAATTTCTCTATTTGTACGATTGCTCTGGCTCTTCATTCGATGGTTTTGGTTTGAAAGGCATGCTCCTAGTATGTCTCTGGATATTGGGTAAAGTGCTGTTCTCTGTTATTCGAATATTTCATTGTAAAATTTTATTTTCCTAAAGTAGATGTCTTGCATATTACATGTTGAAATACATAGAAAAAAGTTTTAATATTTAAAAAATCCGAAGGACCATTTCAAGCAAGCTTCAGTGAGATTAAAATTTAGGATTCATGAAGAGTATTGATTAGAGTATCTTAGCCAAATGGGCTCTATTACGGAAAACTATATCAAATTTTACATATTCGTATTTTTTACCAGGCCACTCCAAAAATAATGTATCTCATTTTTAACATAATCAATCTTTTATTCACAGCTTTGTTATTTACTCTGTATACAGAGTGCTTCTCAATGGCCTGTATAACCTTTCAGGGTATGTTCCAGGGACCAAAACAAGCAGAAAATGTCGGTATGAACAAGGGGTCGAAAACTCTTCTTTCTAGAGTTATAACGGTTTGAATGTCCTGTAATAAAAGAAGAGTAGCGACATTTCAAAGAACCGGAGGAACGACATTTCTACCCTTTGCTATAGCATTTGCCTTTATAACAATTGTATTGTCTTGTTTTACCGTAGAAATAAATATTACAGTTTGTAACTCCTGTACGCTTTAACGTTAATTTCGTCTACTGCAGGACACCTTCATACCGTTATAAAGAAGCACTTTCGACCCAGTGCTCATACGGCATGTTCTGTTTGTTTGATCCCTGAAACATATCCTGAAAGTTTGTCCAGACCATTTAGAAATGCCCTGTATAGTCTCTCCTTCCGGATGTTCTGTCTGTTCGCCGAAGGGTTAAATGCAGCATTTGCTCAAAAATGGTAACGTGCTTTAATGATTTCCTTATGTGCGAAAATGAGACAGTATAAAACATTTACAAGAGGCTATAGCCAGTAATTTGCTGTCGATCGCGGATGCTGGTTATTATTGTTATGAGAAGGTTCCTGAAGTGGTAACTTTACCAATCTCTCATCCAACGAAGAGCGTTCTACTATTTCAAGTAGTTTCCATCAAGTGAAACAAGAGTGATTTTACCGCCAAAGCGGGATAAAAGGAGCACATTTTCGTGCTATAGCACCGAGATATCGTACATAGATACCAATAATTAACCTTACATTTTAAAACACTTTAGAGAAAATATATAAATATGAAAACTGAATTGTAAATTACTAATTTAAGTAAACTAACGTAAAGAGAGAATTAAAACGAATAATCTTGAAGGTTAAATACAGAAATTCTTTTTATATTTGAAAAAATAAAAGTTCTTTAATTTGTAGGTACAGTATTCCTATATAATGTTAAACGAAGTGAGCCTCAATTGCTGAAGCAAACTGTGTGAGGGTGAGCGTATATTATTTCTTCACATTCTATTACTAAAGTGTTTTTACGTAAACATCTACTTGTTGAAGCAAGTGATTAGCTACTAGCAATTAGCGACTTTCCTAACGATAATTATTTATGGATATTGTTAGGCTTACCAGCAGTATGCTTTTGATAAAATAAGCAATGGATAACAATAGATCTAACAACTCGTAGGGAGTTTGTTGATATATTACAAGTCATTTCTTAGCATTGAAAATTTTAAAGGTAACAAAAGGGAGGGAAACTCTAATCCACAAGGAGATTTGAAATACCGATTGCGTATTTCGGCTACCACATGGCCATCTTCAGCGATGAGAGATAAAAGTCAGCTAAAGACAACATATCCGTATTTCAAATCTCCTTGTGGATTAAAGGTTCCCTCCCGTCTGGGTTGTTCCATTCCACAGTGCTTGCTTAATTTTTGTTAAGGTAACATATGATACAATTAGAACACGTACTACTAAGCTAATTCTCATTATCGTTAATTACTTATTATATTCATTCATGGCATGTCGATACGAATCGTTTGACATATTACATGCCATATCTCAGCAATGAAAGTTCCAACGATACCATATGGTAACATTACCAACGGTACCATATAGTACCATTATGACACGTGCTACTAAAACAATTCCCACTATCATTATTACTCGTTATATTCATTCGTGAGACGTCGTTACGAGATGTTTGATATATTATTAGCCGTATCTTAGCATTAAAAGTTCCAACGGCACCAAATGGTTTGGTTTATTTGGTATTAACGTCCTTTTCAACTGCTATGGCCATTTCAGGACGGCGTTATAGGGGCCGCAAATTTTGCCTCGCAAGGGTTCTTTAACGTGCAGCCAGCAAACGACTACACGGGGTCAACGGCTTTACTTCCCTTCCGAAGGAAGTGCGTGATCTCAGGAAAAAATCCTCGTTGTCCTCGGCCGGGGTCGAACCCGCGTCCTCGGGCATCAGAGGCGATCATGCAACCACTGAGCCACCGAGCCCGATACACCATATGGTACCATTAGAACACGTACTACTAAACCAATTCCTACTATTATTATTTTCGCGCTTATATTCATTCATGACACGTCGTGATGATTTGTTTGATATATTACATATCTGGTTATTGAAAATTTTTAATGAGATATCATAATGGCACCAATTAGAGCACGTGATATTGTACCTATTCCGGCAATTTCACGGAAGTTGTTCATGAAAACAGATTGTGAAAAGGTTAATTCGTTTTCAAGTTATTGTAATAAATAATAAGCTCCCTACGAATAAAGAAATTCTTTGGGTTTAGGCACCGACCTCCCCTTTCTATAATCGTCGATCACGTGCATCCTGCACGCGCACCATCTCAACAACGTTTAGAGCACGCGCAGAGCAGAACCGAAGTGGTCGGCACGCGTTTTGCCCAATACAAGGATGATTTGTCTCTTCCAGCAATTCACTACACGGACAGCTGGACAAACCGGTCACATAAGCATATTTTCTACGAAAATGTGCTAAACATAGCGGCTTCTTCCTAATAGATGTATCTATGGTGTATTTGTGGGCTCTTATACGTAGAAATGATGTGAACTGAAAATTGATTATGTTAAAATTGTGGTGCTTACTTTTGGATTTGTATAAAGCGAGCTCCGGTTGCGATGGCATAATTGAGCTCGCCATAACGGGAGGATTTGCTAACCGTATATCCCAGGTATTGATTCAGATCCGTGATATTCTCTGAAGATTGTAGCTGATGCCCTAACATGTCCAAAAGTTGCCTGATAGTTAGAGTCTATTTTTTTCCAGTTTGGAATTGGAAGCCCATTAGCATAAAATCCTACTGGTACAACGGTTCTTGTGATAGCTCAGCGGGATGTTTCTATGTTTTCCATATCTTAGATGTTAGAAGCTGCTTGCGTGCCAATAATTATTCATAGTACCTTGTTTAACTATGTATTTTAAGAAATAAGGTGTTAAACTGCTCAGAATCTCAAAATAGTAAGATCGACATAGATATCTCTAAGCTGGGTTGATGACGGCTAGAATTTTTTTTTCGTTTTCAAAAATTCATGAATTGATGTTTATTATTTGAGGTTTTTCAAGATCTTGGGTCTTTAGTTATTTAATACTGTTATAATCTTATGTTCCGTTCTCATCTGCCAGTTAAAAACAAAGAAGAAAGAAATCCCTCATGGAAACTCAATTCTGTTATCTCTGTTGTTCAGTTTGTTTTCGAAGTTAATCTTGGCAAAGGATTATCTGTTCTTCGAAATGAGATATTGTTAAGATGAGGAGAAAAGAGAATGCATAATAAAGTCAACCTGATTCGTTTCAGTTAGATAAATATCATTCTTCTTTTCAGTAATGGAACGTTATTGTTTTAAAGCTCGTTCTGTGAATAGATTATATGAAGGAACTACTGAACAACTTTGGCAATATCCAGTTTCAGGGAAAACTGATGATATTCTTCATTGAGCGAGATTTGTTCTATATATGAATTTCTTTATAACTATATGAAATGAAGAGTTCTCTGTACTGTTCTTTTCTGAAGTTGATAAGGCCTTCCAGTATATAAAGGGAAAGAAAAAACAATTCTGTTCGGTTTCGCCTTTTATTCCTGGTTTTGTCAAGCATACAAAGGAAGAGGCTACACGCCTTATTTATAGAATATGATAGGATATTCGTCAATCAGTCTGTTTGTCTCCTTAGAATGCAAAATTTAAAATCTATACGTGTTAGATGCAAAACAGGCTATTTTCTTCGTATTCAATCCTACTCCATAAAGCACACCTCACTCGCTTTGTGAACATCCATAACATGCTGTGCGCACTTCCTCTGAACACGCAGACTAACAATCTGCTTGTTTTCTAAATAGACATTCACTTTTTCTAGGCCTGTTTCGAGGGCGTCGACACACAACAGCACCATTATATACCTTTTTGCACGTCACATGCCCGAATCATCTCAAACAATTCTGTCTGATTCTATTCACAATATCCACATTCACGTCAGATTCCGCATGCACAGACTCATTGCTTACAAAACATTGTTTTTGCATTCCTGTTAGCTTCTTGATGAACATTTATTTCCATCATCTCGGACACTTCTTTCTTCTCTTATGTATGGAAATCCTTTGGAAATCTTCTGGCGCCTGATTGAAATTGGTTTATTATTACTTTTTATTAACATTAGTTATTACTAAATCTACTAATATTTAATCTTTGGTAATTTGTTTAATTTAAATTTTAGGTGAAATTGTAACATATGATTTATAATTAAATTCCTTGATTCTGTACGGTGCCCAGGGGAGCCTACTAGTCGGTCTTGTACCATACCAGCTCCCTTTGGGCATCTTTTATATTTTTGTATCAATAATTTAATTCAATTAAATAAATAATTCAATTCAATTCAAGTTTCGATTAACGTTTCACCCCGCACATCCATCTCAACTGCACAGATATAAATTTGTGTCTTACAGTTAGTTGTATAACCCAAGTCTCAGACCTGTTTTGATGAAATTTTGCAATATCTGAATGTGAATATACAGAGAAATAGAACACTTGAAAAAGCTTGCGTACTAAAGCCACAGTCACAGCGTCAGATCAGACTATTGTTCCATTTTCATTCTATTTCCTTCTATGGCAATGCGTCAAACTCACTCAGCTTTACACAACATTCCAACATGAGCGAAATGGGGTAGAACTGCTGAAGGGCCGTTGTTGCAGAGGCCATTCACTGGGAGAATTTAAGAAGTCTATTCGTATCCTCAGTTTTTTTTTCTATATTAATTCTAAGCTTTTTTTCATATGTTCATTTATCGGCCTCGGTGGCTCAGCGGTTGCGTGATCGCCTCTGATGCCCAAGTACGCGGGTTCGATCCCGGCCGAGGACGACGAGGATTTTTCAGGGGGAAATCCTGAGATCACGCACTTCCTTCGGAAGGGAAGTAAAGCCGTTGGTCCAGTGTAGTCGTTTGCCGGCTGCACGTTAAAGAACCCTTGCGAGGCAAAATTTGCGGCCCCTATAACGCAGTCCTGAAATGACCATAGCAGTTGAAAAGGACGTTAATACCAAACAAACCAAACCAATCATATGTTCATTTTATCTGGAAAGTGAATTTTCAGAATGCAAAATTTCATCTGGAAAGTGCTCGAGAAAAGCCTGATTTTTCCCCTGGGCTTCAAAAATGAAGACGGTCCTGTTTTGAATGTGACGCCATCTGTTTCCAGAATCCCCCAAAAAATGGAAGCCTAATTCAGAAATTATCCCTAAATTATCCTCAGTGGCCTTCCTGTTGCGTTGAAAAGCAAGCATAAATCAAAAATACGTAGCTGAAATGGAAAAACGTATCTGAAAGATGTTTGCCACGAAATTGAAAGTGAAACCATGTTCGAAGATTTTCGAATAAGAAAAAAAAGAAAAAGCAACGTTCACGAATTAAAAAAACCTACCACATCATGGCCGGCGTGTGAAAGAACTAAAAAACAATTTTCCGCATATTTAGAGATGTGTTTTGCAACATTCGGCCATGATGGCACTTGAAGGCGAGGCTTCCCAATTTGCTTCAAGGATGGCGGCAGGAGTTAGGGACTATCATAAGCGCTGCCACCAGAAATTCAAATTTTGTCGGTAAAAAATGAATTTTTTTTTGAGAAATCATAGGTAGACAGTGACCTTCCTTTTGCTTTGAAGACCTAATGTGCAAAGTTTCAACGCAATCGGATGAATGGTATAGGGACGCATACGGTACAAACAAACAAACAAACGTTTATTTTTATATATAAAGATTAGGCACAACTACCATAGTCGCTTCCTTCATCACAACATCCCTCTCAATCAGTCGTGCATAGGCAGCCAATACTCTTTTGCCAGTAAATACTTCTCGCAATTTCTCCGTTCATGCGATCATTGCTCTAAAACAGGCATCCCAGGTAAACGATCTCCGACATTTAATCTGTTCAATTCTTATTATGTAACATTAGTGAAACTGAAGTACAAAATTTCTTCTAGTGTGAAATTTGTTTACTGATGGAATTTCAACTATCTCTCTTTTGTGATTGAGTGAAGTGGATATTGCCCTTTTTGCTTCTTTATATCATAGTTAAAAGTTAAATTTTGTAAGAATTGGTTTTGGCAAAACTTTGAACTGATTTCTTTTCAGTACCTTAAACTGAATACTAAGTGTGCAACGCGTGCCAGCGGGCACTTGCAAAAAAAGAGCTGAGTTGATTAATCGGAGGGTAACGATGACCTGTGTATTTGCTGTTCGCCTTCCTATATTGCCTCTTCGACGTGGTCGTGGCGGCATAATCTGTTTGAAATTGAGAAAATAATAGGAGAAGTGCAATAAACTAAAACAAACAAAAAATGTTTTAACTATTAAGTTTGAGATATGACGATATCTCTTCTCAAATATTTAAATGAGGTTGTTGTAAACAATTGAACAGTTAAAATAAAACCTCAAGGCAGTTGTCAGTTGGAAAATATAGTCTAGAATCGATTAAAGCAGTTGATAATGACCAATAATGTTAATTCTATGTAATAAGTTAACATCTCATCTCCAAACGTACCTTATTCTTCGAACTTACTTTTCCGACATAGAGTGTGTATACTAGCACCTTTTTGGTGAAAAATTAGTCGATATAAATATCTTAGAACTCGATAAAATGGATAAAATCGATGAGATTTGTCACAAATGTTATTCCTATGTAAAAAGAAAACGTTAATTCCTCGGTAAAAATTGCAGTTAAAATCTCAAATTTAATTTTCGTACATAGATTAGAAGTTCTAGCACTTACTGATTACAAAAAGTTGTCCAAAAAAGTTCTTAGAACTCGAAAAATAGCGTTTGAAAATTTGCTCTCGAAAAAAAGTTTGAACAGGGCTTCGCCGTATATTCAATGAAAAAATTCTATTTGGCGCGCTTTTCTATTGCTTACATTTCATTTTTCATTGTTGAAACGATTTTAGAGGAAAAAAGAATTTTTTCTTAGCGCGTGATTTTCTCTATAGCAAATCGTAGAGAAAATTCTTTTTCTGGTGATTTATTCCTCGATGGCTTGATCGATTTTTCTGAAAATACTTCAAAACCATCTATGACCGAATAGGATTAATTGAGCAAAATTTGGTTGAAATCGGTCAAGTGGTGTCGGAGGAGTTAGAGGACAAAGGTTTTACATTCTCGTCGGTAAAGAGCTTCGCTCACTCAGCTCAATAAATATTCTAAAATTGATTTTCTTATTCATACCTTGCAATAACAAGCTTATTAATAAGTTGTGTTAAAGCTCGTTTTAAAAATGAAAGATTAAATTTTTTGCTTAATTACTTATTCATCATGTCATTTCTCTTCGAAATCTCTGTTAGCTAGTTAATCCTAAAAATCAATGCAAATATTATACATTTGTTTTATACAAGTATGATTCGTTGACAAAAGTAATGAGGTTTTTTTGTAATTTTTAATTTTTTTTATTTTTAATGTTAATTTTTTTAATGAACAATTCATTATTATGGCAACCCGAAATGATTGTGGATGAAAAGCACTGTGGATGGAAAGCGATTATTATTGAAATATTTTTTATAAGTTGTTTCACAATAAAAGATAAACTTCTCCCTTTTAATGATAACTTCATTACCAATAACAAGATATTATGTTAAACATTCTAAACGATTGGGCTTAAATTTAAAAATACATATGGACGAATTTTCCATAATGATTTTCTTGGTTTTTTTCTTCTTTTTCTTGTTTGGTTTTCTCGTATATATATTTTATATTTATGTAAACAGCTTATTTTGGATTCCACTATTTGCTTTAAATACGTTTATTATTTATAGCGGCAGCGTTCATGTTTTCATTGGAATTTGGTTTGGTTCTGTTTGTGGAAAGAAGAGCGATGAGCATATGACATTTTCCACTCGAATTGGTAAATAAAGGAAGCAACCAAACTCTTAATTCGTGAGATTCTTTTCCTTCCTTAGAATTTACATAAGGAGTGCTCCTTGATTTAATTCCTTTCTCGATCAAATGCGTCCATTTAAAAAGCAGAACTACCATTTGGAGGAAAACCATCGCTTTTTTACCCGAAACCAACAGATATGATCACTTCTTTTTAAAAAGGGGGTCGTTCGTTCTCGTTGTGGGTTTATTTCTTGTTCAAGTATTTTATTGACCCTCCATAACATAAATCGTTTTCAAACTTTGCCACGAACTCTGCTTTATTCCTTTTTACTATTTTGAAGGTGGGCTACTCTTTGCAGCCAAGCATAGATTAAAGATCTTTCTTAGAATATTTCTTATAATGTTTTATTATAGTTATGGGTTATTTTCTTTATCACCACTCATTTCTTATAACCGTTTAAAATTTCACCATTAATTAGATTTGTTTTAAAGTGAAAGCGCTGCTCTAATAGAAATACATTCAAAAAAGAAAAGTTCTTTAAACGATTTGTGGTTGACATTAGAAATGCGACTTCTGCTTAATGTTATTTTATTAGAATCGCGAGAAGGAAATTAACGATATTACTTTCAGATCATGAAGTTCTTTAATGTATTTTTTTCATTTCTAAATTGTAAACGGAGAAGTCATTAGAATAATTTTTCTTTGAAAATATCGGCTTATTTCATGTTCGTTCTTTGCTAAATGTGAATGAATGTGAATAAAAGAGAAATGCTCTTTTAAAGAGAAAAGAGGAATGCTCTACCACTGCGATCGATTTGTGGAGCTGTTGTCCGTCGGTTATCGTATTCTTGATGTTTGTATTTCCAAATTGCTTAATGCTATGAAATGAAAAACAGGATGAATTACATGGACTTGAATGAAGAATTATCCTAATACGGTTTTAAAGCTGTGCAATATCTTCGGGGCGATTTCCCTTTGGTTCTCGATATAGCAATTAATTGTATGTTATTTTTGTAATTATCTTAGACAATCCTCTCGACGTTTTGTTGGCCCTTGCAAATGACGAGGTATTGGCGGCCACAAGACGCTTCTTAGTCTTCTACGTGTTTTGGCCCTTGCACAAGCACGTTATACAAGAAATGCCCATCATGTTGTTGGTAATTGTAGAAATGCTGCGAGGGGCGGTCATAAAGTCGTTACAATCAACATGAAAGAACGATCGGTTTTGAAAATGTGTGGTGCTACTGGGAAGCGACATCCCTCGAGTTATGGAGGATATAAAGCGGCGTTTGGTTCAGTACCGCTAAACGCCGCCAGAGCGTCGAAAGCAACATGGCGCAGCCCGTCAAAAAATTGGAGGTGCGAGCCGTGATAAGTTTCCTGCATTTGAAGGGGAACAGCGCCAAACAAATCCATGAAGAGTTAGTGGATGTTTATGGTGACAATACCCGATCGTACGAGACAGTCGCTCCAATGCGGCCAGACGAGCGTGGAAAACGAATCTCGGAGCGCACGCCCCTCCATCTATGACGAGCCGCAAATTGCGAAGGAAAGGTCAGAGAATCACGGGAACGTACTACTGGGACCTCCTGCGGAAGTTACGGGAGTCCATCAAGTCAAAGCAGCGAAGCAAGGTGCCCAAAGGGGTCAGACTTCTGCACGACATTGCGCCAGCACATTTCGCACATGAGACTATGCGCGTTGCGGCGGAGCTAGGAGTCGAAATACTACCCCATCCGCCATATTCACCCGACCTGGCCCCAAGCGACTTCTTCCTCTTCCCTCGCCTGAAGAACCCGCTTCGTGACGGCATTTTCCATTCCCTGAGGTCATCTTTGAGGTGGAGTAGTTCCTCAACAGCCAAAAAGGAGGACTTATATAAAAGTGGCATCCAGCAAGTGGTCCATCGTTGGAAAAAGTGTGTGGCCCTGGCAGGTGCATATGTGGAGAAGGACTGATGCTACCACCGTGCAACGTCATCCCATCTCTGTCTTCCGGCTGATTGTAATGCCTTTATGACCGCCCCTCTTAGATACAGATATGATATATATTAGATGTATATGGGAAGTGGCTAATGTCCTCTCTAAGCTTTTATTCGTTCGTATGAGACATATCAGGTGCCACTTTATAAATCCTTGTACTAGGGGCCATATTAACTTCGGTTAATTCTTTCCTAGCAGATGACTTACAAACTATAACTTATGTATTGTACGAGGGCGTTTTGAAATTCAATGCCTCTATGGCTGTAAGTTTTTGATTTTGGAACCGATTTTTAAAATTCTTTTTGTACTTGATACTTACATTTGTCCTCTCTGTAATGCACTATTTACTTTTTGACATAGTCGCCATCCCTTTCCACGTGTGACTAGTCGGGCGAACCCGTCGGAGAAGAATTCTGGGGTTGTTGTCGACACCATTATTAAGTACCGAAAGGTGCTTTATGCTATCTGTGTGGGGGAACGTGTCTGTCTGTCTGTCTGTTCGTAACTCTAACTCCTCCGAGGCTATGAAAGATTTTCAAAATCTGTTTTCGTCAGTCGATTAATATGGTTCATGACACAGACCAATTACAAATATTATCTAAATCGGTTCATTGGCACGTGCACAAATGGTACCTCTATTTTCCCACCTAGCAGTTTTCAATGGAAAGATATAAGTAATACATCAAACAAGTCGTAACGACGAGCTATAAAGTGGTTATTAATTACTGTTTTCGTCAATTGATAAATATGGTTCCGCGAATGAACTGTTATGAAGATTGGCATAATGGATAAAATGGCACGTGCTCTAATGGTACCCTTATGACACCCTCAAAAATTTTCAATGACAAGATATGGCATGTAATATATCAAACCACTTGGAATGACGTATCAATAATGAATATAATGGAAAATTAAAGATAGTCGAAATTGGTTCAAAGGCACCTGGTTTCGTGGAACCATTATGGTTCATTGAAACTTTCAATGCTAAGATATGGCATGTAATGTATCAAACATCTTGGAATGATGTGTCATGAATGAATATAACGTAAAATTAATGATAATCCAAATTGGTTCAAAGATACGTCTGAACACTGTGGGGACGTACATGATTAATTACTGTTTTCACCAGTTGATAAATATGGTTCTGCGACTGGTTTAGTTTAGCCTTTCGGTATTTTGTTATGTCATTTCTTAATGGTTTATTTCTAATGCATTCTGACACTCGTCGTGGCACGGAATCATGCAAGTTCTTAACGCAGTCTTCACTTAGCTCATCCCAAGCTAACTGAACTTTGGCTTGTAGCTCTTGCAGATCTTGTGCCAGCGGCGGAGTCCTCCATAGCATTCTCATTCCCATGCATTCATGGGACATCTTTCACGATGCATTTACTCCGCGGACAGTCCTTTGGCCCACAGAAATCGCACAACCACTTGCGGTGTAATACAACCGCCAACTTTCACTGGTAGGCTACCGGGATACCACGTAGGCTCTACTTTCTAATCTACATGTAAAACATGGTATTATGTAAAACATGCGCGTTGAATTTAAAATGTTATTCGATTTCTCGATGTTTGCAACTTATTTATTAACTCATTCTCGTATTTCTTTGACTTCATAGAAATATTCTCATATACCAATAGGCTTATTTGAATAGACACTATCTGGCCATTCGTCACCGGACACCCCATACTAGTAAGTTAAACCGGGCTCTACACGACTTCAGTATCATGTAGGGCTGCCTTTCACCGCAGTGATATGCGCAACCCTTCGAGGAAGACTTTCCACCAATTTGCGATATGTGTCGGCGGAAATTTTGCTCCATTCTTATTTCAAATTGGCAGACAGCTCAGTGGTATTCTTTGAGCGGCATGGTTGACTCTCAACCGGCGATCCGATTCGTCCCAAAGGTGTTGAATGGGATTGAAGTTTGGACTTTGGACTGGCCAGCCAAGTTTCCCCACATACATTTCCTCAAACCAAGTGTTAAGAACCCCTGCTGTATGACAGGGAGCATTGTCGTGCTAAAGCATGTATAGGCCATTGTCACCGTATTTCCATAATGTCAGTAGCGCAAAATATCTAGAACTGTTTGGTACGCTTCGGCATTCAAGATCCGCGATCTTAAACAAGAGCACCAAGATCATATCACGAAAAGTAGGACCAAACCATGATGGCACCTCCTCCGAATTTCACTGTGGGTATGACACAGTCCTGTAAATATCGTTCGCCGGACATTCTCCAAATCCATAGACGTCCACCGGATCGCCACAACTGGTTGCGGGATTCATCATTCCATAGGATAGTTTGTTCTGGAGTCCAGTGGCAGGGTTCCTTGCATCACTGTAACCGTCAGGTCGCATTGAAGGCTGTGATATTTAGCTTGTTAACTGCTGCTCGTCCGTTAAAACCAAGTGCGATGATCTCCTGGCGGATGGTACGATCACTTGCATCACTAGACGATGCCGATCGAAAATCCTGTATTAACGTTTTTACGAAGTCTTCCGGTTTGACATCACCGCACGCTTTAAGCATCGACGGTCTTTCAATTTCGTCGGATTACCGGTTTGGGTTGACATGTTATAACCCCTCTCTCTTCCACTTTAACATAACATCACTCACTGTCGAGCGGGTATCTGAAAATTTGTTGGAAATCTCACGGATCGAATGCCCAAACTTGGGGGCTCCATATTGACTGCAGTAGCTGCTATGAAGTGTGTTCTAACTCGTCAACATCTTTTATAAGTTGTATGAATGCATGAATTTCCTTCAAGTCGCTGGATTGTAAATTTTAAGTGGGGATAGCTAACATGTTGTCCTGATAGATATGAGAAAATCTATATTTAAAGAAGTATGTACATGGATTACAATCAGCTTTCGAAGTACAATTTCATTTCAAAAATAGACTCGTATCAATAAAGTGGATGTTTTCGTATTCGACATCAGCCCTGCTTCTTTTACCGCCTCATTCCAACTTTGATTTTTGCTTTCTTCTCTACCTATTCTCGGCCTGCTTTGAATGATTTATATCATTCGAGCACTGAAGGACCGACAACTAGGATTCGCGTAATGTCCTGGAAACCTTTCGTGAATTTCCGACTCTTTCACGCCGTCGTTGCAAAGAAATTTAATAATAATTCTGCGCTCTCTATGAATGCTTGACACTGCTTTTTAGATTATTCTTCTCATGTATTGCCATTTGACGAGGAAATTTTGTTCAAAATTGGATTTTTATCAATTTCAGGTCAAAATAAAAAAAAATTTATTATTTTAAATGCAATTAAAAATAAGGGTGAATAATATGTTTGATATATTACTGATTTAGAAAACTCTTTTAGAGGACATGTCGAATTTTACAAAGGAATAAAACAATAGAAACGCATTGCCTACTAGTTTTTGTTTCTTTTTTTTTCTTTTTTGCTTTTTCATTCTTGCCATAAATTTTTCCATTCAAACTCTCTCTGCAAAATGCTCGGTATTAAATTTTTAATTTGCTTCTCGCAATATTTATTTCTCTAGTAAGTAAAGGTGCTGTTTTTTTTTAATTCTTTATTCTCTCTCTCTATCTCTCTCTCTTTCTCTCTCTCCGTTCAGTTCTATGTCAACTGGGGAAAAAAGGACTCGATCACTTGATCCCTCCTTGAGAATTCTCTTCCATTAGCCATCCTCCACTCAAGATTTATCGCGTGTCATTCCACGGTTTCCAACAGTTTCTTTCACGACTAGATTCGTTTTGTGACTTGCATGTTAAACAGACAGCGCCCCAACGTTAGCCTTCGAACTCTTTTTTTCATCTTACCCCCCCCCCTTTTTTCTAGCTACCTCCTCCCTCCCTACCTTCCTTTTCCTTTATTTTTAGTTTTTCTTTCTCTTCTCTCTTCCTATCGTATTCTCTCTTCACCCTCTCCCATTATCGTCCATTCAGGGAAAGGAAATTAAGGTAAAACGAGGTTTCTTTCAACTGAAGATAAAGAAATGATCCGCTTAACAGCAGGATTAAGTAAATTTATTGCTCTAATTCGGTTTTCTCCTTTTTGTAGAGATTTTTTTATTTTTTTGGCGAAAATTTTTTTGTGTGATTTAGAGGCTTTGATATTGCTTGTTTCCCATTGTGAAACTTCCTTTCCGTTTCTTGCAAACATATAATGCTCGTAAATTATTTTAAAAAATGAAAGAAAAAAGGAAATTTAAAAAAGTATCTTTTGAATGTAATGAATGAAAGTGTCATTTGATAAAAATCATTCTAATTACATTCTACAACAAAATAAAGAAAATTTTAAAATTCTTTTATAGCTGAGAGAAAAAGTGTTTGGCGAATTTTACGAAAATATTTAAAGAGGAAATTCAGTGGTTTCACGAAATCTTGTTGGGTTTAGATTTATGAAATATTTTTTATATATGTGACTTGTATTTAAGTTTATCACCATTTTACTGTAAACTCATCAGTTATTCATTAGAAGACTCTGGAGACAAATGCCACTTCAAAACCTAAAGAAGTACCTAGATCTGCAAGAAAATCGGTAGGCCCATGTAGAGCTGTGTAACGTCTTAGGCAATATAAGCGAATGGTAAAGATGGGGAGAACCATCCAAAATTCTATCTCACGGTTTCAACCAAATTGAAATGTTACTCACTTAAAGCTACTATTGATAAATGCATTAATAAGAAATCTCAAGATTTTGTTTCTTTCAAACTAAACCCCGAAAACAAAAACTTTTGAGCGTACATAAGCCATACAAAGAGTCTATTATTATTAACTATGGAGTCTTTGTATGGCTAGGTGCGCTCAGATTTTTTCGTTTTCGCGGCTTATTTTAAAAAAGTAAAATGTTGCGATTTCTTTTAACGCGAGCATCAATAGTAGCTTTAGATGAGTAACATATTTCAATTTGGCGTGAAACTGTGAGATACGGATTCAGATGGTTCTCTTGTAAGTGCATTTGAGGAATTTCTATAATGATCAAAGCACGCTCACAAAGACCATTAGCGTTGAAAGCAATATCGTTGAAATTTTGATGCTTTGTCATCACACGTTGTGACTTCACTTGAAACTTGCTACTTTTTTATAGGAGAAATCTCATATTCACTGTGTCTACTTCAACTTTCTCTCTTCGGACTTGAAGAGTCACCACTATTTTCACTCATCGTCAACATTTAGGATCTTTACCTGTCGGTCTATAACGATCATACTAGCTCCTGGGCGGCTCTGTAATATCTAATTTAATTTAAATAAATAAAAATAAATAAATTAGTTTATTTTTCAAAAAAAATATATGTTTTCTTTTTTATAAATCCTTCTGAAATTCTTAAAACGCAGTATTTTGTTTGAAGTCCAATAAATAGTGATTTTTCCCTTGGTGAAGAGACAGTTATTTCGATTAATTGCCTCTTCAAAGTGAAGTTTTTACTGAATTCCGTGTTCCAAATAAAAGTACAGAACCATTATTACTGATATTGTGAGAACCGCTATCTTAGTTTTTTCCTTCTCTTCTTCTTACGTTCCTTTTAATGAATTTATCTTTCTTTTATCTTCTCAAGAAAGCTATTTATAAAGCGCCAGACGAACTTATATCTGCTATGATGAATCAAACTTAATTCGATCAATATGGAACATTTAAGTGGATGCGTCTATATGCGCTAGACATTCAGTTCTTTTTAGCTTAATTTATTTTTCCGGTTTCATATAGGAACATTTCATAAACTTAATATGTCTATGAAATTCAACTTCGACATCGGATTTTAATTATATTTCATAGTAAACTTTACTGTTCTTCATCTACGTTAATGGTAATTTTTGTTTAACTCTCATTAGCTGAAGTAGAGCGATTGAATGTAAGTTAAATTGTGTGAAGACTCATTACATTTTCCAGATATTTTGCCTTCACAAAAGCTTGTTTCATTTTAAAGTCTCCGAAAGTCGAATTCAGCTAAAGCCTACATTCGATAACCTAACAAATTCACCTTTCGACATTTATTTTCATGAAACGGATTAATTAGTATTATTTCGACTCATTAATCCGACATATTCAACTATTCCGCGTCCAACACGCATTTTGAGACCTCAAAGCGATTAATTAATATGCATTTCTACTGTTAAATCTGACATTATGATAGTCAGATGTGCAATACTTGTCAAAATTTTTGGATAAACAGCAGGAATGAATATGTTTCTGAAATCAGGATGTAGTGGAAAATCCCAAAAGCAGCACTCCTCTTAAATATGTTATAATCTTTCCTAAGCATTATGGTCTTTGTACCGAAAATGAGATTAAGTTGTCGTACTGACAAAAAAAATTATATTGAAATTTATAAAAATATAGTGTTTCGATCTTAGCATGTTGAAGCTTACGTAATGGTGTATATTTTTGTCTTTTTAGAGATAATCACTTATTTCTAGGAAACTCTAGAAAATGTAGATGCACTAAATTTTGTATATTTCGTATACTTGTAAAAATATTCTCATCATTTCGAATCTCTTCTTTTATTCTTTAGATCATTTTAAATATGATAAGCCTGGAAGAATTTGTGGCCACTCCTAATTTATTTCTTCTTCAAATTTAGATTTTACATTCTTCTAATTTTCAGCATCGATATATATGCAACATCATAAATAAATTTACTCGGTACACTTGCCTTTGCTCATTTATTATCAATACTATTTCAATGAGTTTATTCTGAGCAGTAGTTTTACTTAAATGACACTTATGCCATTGTTCCAATGTTTTAGTGGTAAGAATTCGATAACTTTCAATTTCTGTTTGAGAGGTTAATTATACAGGGTGTTTCTAAATTATCTCAAAAACTATTACAGATTTTAACACGATTTTTTTATTCACAAAGAAAAACTCAAAAAGTTTCTTAGCATGCCTTAATAAATTTCAGTGTCCCCCCCCCCCCCAGTTATGGCGTGAAGGGCGTCAAAGCAAAACTCGATTTTTTTTCCATGTTCGGGCTAGCATTTTGGTGCGGTTTAATGCATGATCGAGTAATCGGACCTTTCTTTTTCGCTGAAGACACCATTATTGCTGCAACCTACCTAGATATGCTGGAGAACTACCTGATTCCACAGGTGGAAGAACTGCAGCCCAACATAGTCTAACAACAAGATGGTGCACCTTCTGATTCCACTGGGGCCTGCAAGTTAGGCAGTGCCTTGATACGAACTTTCCAGGACGATGGATTGGAAGGGATGTGCCAATCCTTTGGCCCCCTCGCTCACCCGATGCGAACCCTCTGGATTTTTTCTTCTGAGGATATGTGAAAGACAGAGTGTACAAGACCAACGTTGATGAATTGAAACTCTCAAGAACAGAATAATTGAAACAATCGCTGAAATCACCCCCGAAATGCTAGCCCGAACATGGGAGGAAATCGAATTTCGCTTTGACGTCCTTCACGCCATAAATGAGGGGCACATTGAAATTTATTAAGGCATGCTAAGAAACTGTTTGAGTTTTTCTTTGTGAATAAAAAAAAATCACGTTAAAATCTATAATAGTTTTTGAGTAATAAACATGTATAATATGGGAGATAATTTAGAAACACCCTGTACAGTCAGTCAAAATGATCTAACCACTTATATGGATCATTCATTAAGTATCATTACAGAATCTTATTTATAACTTGTATGTGCAAATTTACATTGTGCTGAAAAAGGTTTTTATATTATGATGTAGTCGTCTCCATCCTTTTTGACTCACCCCGTATATGGAATAGTCATAATTATTTCGGCTTTTCTATTTTAGCAAGTAATTACATTTATGTAATGAATTTTTATTAAGCAACGATTTCGATATGAATTTTGATGAGTTTTACATTTCGGTAAATCTAAATAAGCTTGGGCCATTTTCACCGGTGTTTTTGTGGCGTGCATAAATTTAGAACTACTGGCCATATCGGAAGAAACTTGACATTTATGCCTCATTCTGGAAAACCTAAAAACTTTATTGAATTTCACGAAACTGAGCCCTGCCAACTTTACAGGTTGAATGAAGTTTGCGTTTTCTTTAAAATGGAAGTAGCATAAAGAGTTTTTTTTTTATATTTTCCAAAAAAATTCTGTAATGAATTAACATTACGTAATTTACTCGTATTTTAGGAACTTTTGCTTTTAAATGATTTTTCTTAAGGAGATGACGTTCCTATAATGCTAGCCAACCAATCTTAGTATTTGAAGTTTGCATTTTTAAATTATAAAAAAAAATTAAATTAAATTCTTCAGAAATATAAAACGTAAACGATACTCAAATCAGTAAGCAAAACAAAAGGTTTCATTAAGAGACAAGGTGGATGGGAAGTCACTCCCTATTTTTTAAAATCTTTTATCTCCGTAAAATACCAACAAATAAAATCTCCGAACTCTGCTCAAAAACGTCTTCAAAAAGTTTTCATCCAGGCAAAATCTCGATCTTTTATCTGGTGTATTTTTACCCTAATTTATCCAGTATCCCTTCTGAACGGATATTTTGTTTCCGGAAGCCATACTACACACGATAAACACAAGAGCTTTCTATAGGAAAACACAATCTTTTGTTCCATCGATGCAATGACTTCTATAAGCAGTTTCCACAATAAACGAATATATCAGATAAAACTTTTGGAATTTCTTTTTAAGAAGCTGAAAATGATACATGATCATGTTATTACGTTCAGAAAGTTCTTAAATTTTGTAATGGTAAATCTTTTATGGACACCATGTTTGCCATTATTTTGCTCATATTTAAAATTTGATATGGCTATTAGAACTTGCATTCGAATAAGAAAATAGATGGTTATTACAAAAATTTATTCTGAAAAGTGCAGCTGAGGAGGGTTTTTTTTTTATTGGGACTTTTTATCTATTACATGGAGAAGGTTTTGCTGAAGAATTAAGTAAACATATGGATAAAATAAAATGTTTCGATACGCTTTCTGGAAATGTTCTTAAGAATTGGGTAAAAAATCACAGGAGATGACCTGCTTAATTTTGTCTTCAAATACATATACTATTCTATTCCTTTCTCTTATTACACTTCCATCTTCATAAAAAGTAATAAGTGGTCGTGTCTTTACTTTCTCCAGAAATTTGTGGGTCTTTGCCGACCTGTTTATCATTCTGAGAAATAATCATTGAGCTATTCTTAACAGGTACATCTCTTGCCATTCTCTTGACGACAGTAGATATAATTTTTTATTCGATTTTTCACTTTTTTTTAATTTTGTTACTTACTCTTCCCTCATCTTCACGCTAGTTTATCAAGTATTCTACCGTTTTAAACCACCATTCTGAACGTGGAGCTCTCTGCTTCTGTTTGGTGGACCTGTTCGTCTTGGTGTTATATTGTCAGTGTTGTCTTCCTTAGTCTTTGTATACCTTAGCCTGTTTTTGATGATGTAATTTCGAAACACGTCGGTTCCAGGATACTTTTCCGTGTTGAAAAATCTAGTTTTCTTCTTTGTAGTATCTCACATTTTTATGGCCAATTTACCTCCTTCCTAGTAATGTTCAGTTGGCCGGCCTTTTCTATAGGATTTCATTGAGATTTGAAAAAAATATCAGCAGCATTATAAATAACATATTTAGAAAACCAAACATTTCCGCCCTCTGCATTTCTTAATCAGAAATTAAAATTTAAAAAAAATAAAGAATGGGTTTGTAAGGTATGTTTAACATTTATGTATACACAGGTGATCCCTAATTCGAGTCCAGATCGGGGAATTTTCCCTTCCCTTTTCTACATTGGAATTTAGTAATAAGACTGAAGTTTTATGATTCGAGTAAATTTTAAGTAATACAGTTCATTGGTTAAATGAATGACAGTTTTTCAAGAAAGAAGCAAACCAGTATTTTAACTTCCGCATATAAAAGAAATTACGAAAGGTGTTGTCAATGACCTATATGGCGCTGCAGGCAGCATAGCGGCGCCCTTAGTAGCGAAGAGTCATCAGATTTTTTTTTGTCGGATTGTGTGAACCTCATCAAATTCATCGAGGAATATTGTAACACTATGGAGATTCCTGCATTCATTAGAGGCGATTAAAATTCTCATTCCTGCGCAGAAAAGGTCATGTTCACTCTGTTTTAGTGCGTGAAGGGCCAATTCTGAAGCACTAACAGCAAAAGGGTGAAACCGTGAATAGCGGTTGTCAAGTATAGCGCAATGTTGGAGGAGGAGCAGAAACCAGCAATACGCAACCATAACATGAGGACGCTGTAACCGTTAACATCATTCAGAAAACGAGATTTCTAAACCTAGAAATCAAACTGAGATCTAAAATTACTTTTTCTAATTCGTGTGTTTCGACCGTTTTAAGGAAAAATTTTCAGACGGATAACGAGATCACACAATTTTTGCATTTCTGGTTGGACACTGACAAAAAATATTTTTTCCGCTGGAAGAAGAACTTGATGCAGCATTATGAGAACTGTTTTGAGGAGAACAAGTGACAATATAGAAAAATGACATAATTTGTGTTTGAACCTAATTATCTTTTTCAAATTATATATATATATATATTGTAATCCAGTACGACCATCTTGAGCCTATATGGCCTGAGGCCGACGAGTTGGGGCTCTGGATGGACTTGGATTAACGACTGCTGTATGATGGTCACAGCAGCTGGGGGGGGGGGTGAAGATCGTGACTCACTGATGAGTTGCCCATCCAGTGACTAGCCGTGTCTGATGTTCCTTAACTTCACAGAAGTTGTGTTTCAGTGAATGCCCACCAGGCCACGGCCTCCTCCCAACACCACGTAAGATACCACGTTTGGTTTTACTTTTATGATCTACAGCACGTTTTTTCGACATCTTTATAGAGAAGATAATAGAATTCCTGTACATGTAAGTTGTCTCTGTTGTAAGGAAAGATCTGGTTGACATCTTTATTGTACTTGCTTTTGACATGGTAAGGTATCAACATTGATCATTTCGAAGGAAGATTCTGTAGAAACTTGTGAAAATAAATTGCAATGGTAGAGAATTCAAAGTGGCTTTCGAATGGATTATTATAACAGGCTTTACATACGATAACCTCTACATACGATAACCGAAGTCAAGTTTTTAGTCTTAAAAGCACGTAAATATCAGATATTTTGCTATAAAACTTATGTGAAGAGAACCACTTTACACATACTTATTTAGAGTCTTTCCTTTCAATAAAAACGGAACCATTTTATATTGGGAGTGGAGGTGGGGGTACCGGAAAATGATGTCGTTTTTTTTAAAAGAAGATAAACACTTTGTCGTTTTTTTAAAAGAGCGTGATATTCGTGGTTCCTGGCTTGAGTCCAAGTCGTAGAATTTTTCCTTCATTTTTTTCACTACTATCATTAAGATAAACACTGTTTGTAATAGAATAAAAAATTAGTTTTTATTCAGTTATATAATCCCCATGATTATCTATCACACTTGCCCATCGTGAAACCATGCCTTCATAAAAAGATGTTGGCTGTAGAATAAATGGAGGCATGTAGAGACCACTAATCCATAAGATATTTTGCCTTTTCTCTTATACCGGGTGATTCAGTCAATTTCTGACCATTTCACTCGAATGGCGTGCATTAGGGATAAACAATTGAAAGAATATGAGCGCCATATCGAATTTCTAAATAGTTGGAGTTTGTATTGTTGCAACGGCGCTGCATGAAAATCGTATTGTTGAAAAATGGCGCCCGCTTTATCAACAGAGCAGAAATGCAAGGTTGTCGAATGGTATTTCGAGACAAAATCACCTGTAACCGTGCAAAGAAAGTTCCGGAAGGAGTATAAGAGTCGAGACGCACCAGGCAGGCAAGCAATCATGGATTATGTCAAGCAATTTCGTGCCACTGGATATGTTAAAGGCAAGAAAAAAGTGCGGGAGCGAAGCTCATGTTCGAACGGCCGAAGTTGTCGAAAATGTTCGCACAAGGTTGGTCGATTCCCCTACCAAAAAATCTGTTCGCCGCCTATCCATTGAAGAAGGGCTGTCGTATACCACGACGTGGCGAATTTTGAGAAAGGATTTACACCTGTTCCCGTATAAAAACCATGTTTATTAGGAGTTAACAGACACTGGAAGAGAGAAGCGACAACAATTTGGGATGGAGTTTGGAGCAGAAATGGAAGCCAATCAAGACATTGTGGACAACCTGTGTCAGATGAGGCCTTCTTCCATCAGTCAGGTGATGTTAATAAACACAACGTTCGTTTTTGGGGTTCCCAGCACCCTCATGAGATCCATAAGTCACCTCTTCATCCACGAAAGATTATGGCTTGGTGCGCGATTTCCAAAAGAGGCATCATTGGTCCGTTCTTTTTTGAAGGTCACCGTAACGTCACGGGCTTACCTTAACATGTTGGAAACTGCTCCATACATTTACTCCGTAAAAACAACATTATTTTCCGGTTCCCTAGTATATTAAGTAAATTGGATGCTGCTGTTTAGTTTTTGAATTGAGACTCTTTAAAACGGGTTTATTTTATATTTCAAATTTTGCTTTGTTCTTTTTTAGGAATACTAATATGCATATTTATTCTTTTTTAAACAAATTGCTTTCCCTTGTTTTCTTTCTTTCAACTTTAAAAAATATCTAAAAATTCAAATAGTTAAGCCCGTTTTATTTAATTCATTTAATTAATGGTCTTTTATTTAATTTGGAGATGGTAACTTGTCGGATTTTTCATGTGATTAATTATTCTTCTAACGCTGTATATGCACAAGTAAATGTATTTTAAAGCGTAAATGTTCATAAGAACGATAGCACATTTCTATTATTATGATATGGACGAAGTTATTTTCCGAGCACTGCGTACTCGGCTACCCAACATACACACAGCCATTCTAAAGTTTGATTTTGAAGTTTCATCCAATGTGATTTCGTTTGGTAAACTGAATAATAAGATTGCTCAGAATCCTTTTAAATTGTTAGGTTCCATGGGCAAATAGAGAGGAGGGGAAATCGCAATTTTGTTCCCCTCAGCACCCAACATTTCGTGGCATTTGCAAAATGGCGTCGAGTTGTAAAGGCTTAATGGAACCCGATTGGGTGCTTCGGTTTCCTGTATACATATGTTACAAGTCAAAAATCAAAGTCGGAAACGCAGGGAATTGTAAAGAGCAGAAGGGAAAGAGGAGCAGAGCACAGGAAAAGAGAAAGGGTGAAGTTGAGGGGAAATGCCATCGCCGAAGGTTGAAAGGAGGACGAGAAGGTTAGAAACTGAGGAGGGTAAAGCAGTGCGCGTGTGTGTATGTGTGTGTGTGAGTAAAACGGTCTCTCTAATTCCAAGACTCACGAGCGCTATCTGATGGTGTGAATCGAACGCCCCCGTCATTTCGTCAGCTTCTGCATTTTTATGAGCGGCGGTAAGCGACGCTCAGCGGCTAAAATATTAGGCTCCCCCGCTTTCGTTTGCTCATTACCCTTCCCCCGATTCCCCCTCTGCCGTGAGCTAGCGCCGCTCAACCAGCTGCGGAGCAAACACATTGACGTCAGGCTTAATGGCATAAAGTATCCGATAATGCACTGATGTATTTGTTTTGGATAAAAGAGACCAATCCCGCTAGATTTGAAGGACCCATTGCTCGACGATGAGCTCCTAATACCCAATAAATCGTGGAATATTAAAGCCCGAGTGATGACGTCGACGCTTCAATGTCTTCCTCGCTCCTAAACGACTGGGGCAGTCCGACCTAACTCGACTCCCTAGCCTCCCTTCATTCTTGGCATTTTTACTGAGTGCCATTTTTATCTCAACTCTAATTTAAATGACAACTGTCTTGAGTCCACGAATCGATTGTAATCCTTTTGTGTGACTCAGAAGCATTTATTTTCCTTTTTCTCTGCTTTCATTGTTCTTTAGTGGCTCAATCCTTTCAAATTTTCTCTTCATTTTCTCCCCTTCGTCGCTCGCATCGCTGAGAGTATTGTAGTTCTTAGGAATCCAGCATTAATCATTTTTATTGCTTTGATATCTCAGCCCATGATTGGGGGAAAGGGAGGTTTTTTTTTTGAGAAACCTCGATGTATCATAACACTAAAAGCAGATTAAATGGATGATGCTTTATATGCAGTAAAAAGGATCATAATGATGTTCTCCTTTTACGATCAGATGGATTCATGACTTATTCTATACATCATCAAGAACCAACAGAGTAAAATTGGACGATGACAAGCTTTCTCCTCATTATGTAAATCCTCAGCATTATTCTTCACTAAGATAATGTGAAATTGCTCACTCATTTCAAGACTAAGGGGTGAAAAATTGCATCACCAAGAGTTAGTTAGATATGGAGGTTTATTTTATCTGCAACCTCTCAAATAAAATAATAAGGTTCAAAATAAAAATATAAACATATTTTCACTCTTTTGATCTCTTCTTCATAACTCAAAGTTCAAAAGATTATACATCTTTGATACTCCCAACGAGTGGATACTAAATGTCATCATAGATCAACTTGTAATGGACAAGTGGTATCATCATCTTTGGAACAGTTCTGAGATATGTGCCTCAATATGAATTATGAAGAGACTATCAAAAGAGTGAAGATATGAATCATATTTTTTTTATTTTGAACGTTTTCTTTTATTGAGAGCTTAAAGTAACCTTTATAAATACCTTCGTATAATCACCAAGACTTATTTTTATTTTTAAATTATCCTTATAAAGTCTGCCCCAAAATGATAGAACAATTGTCTTCACGTGTCGTAACATCTTTAATACTTTTTTCAAACTACATAATGAAAACATGTAATGAATTTTGATTTAACTTGAACCATTTTGCACATGTGAACATTGTTTTATTGTTTAAACTTCTAGTTATATTCACAATATTGTATTGAACGTGATAGCTTGCTTATCCCAGAATGATAGAACCACTTAATAAAATATGGAACATTCCTGAAAATATTTATGCAACTGAAGACAGATACCGCACATAGTTAAACGTTTATTCACCAATTTCTTAATCTGCTTCAGTATTCTGAAGTAATCTTTTATATTGCTTTCCAAAGTCATGGGACGAGAAAAAGCATTTTCTGAATTTGAAAAAGGACAAATCACGGAACTGTGTAAATAAAACATTTCCATTCGAGCTAGTACAAGGAAAATTAATAGGTCCCATCATGGTGTGCTAATTTGTTGGAAGTTAGTGCTAAAAATCCACTGGTAGAAAGCATATTTTGACTGCCCTCCAAAAAAAGACTGATTATAAGGCAAATGAGTTTAAGACAAATAGCTTCACAATCTAACATAAATGTTTCCAGATTAACAGTTCATCGAGCAGTAACAGGAAGTGGATACATTAAAAACTGCAAACGCAAAACAATTCCGCTTCTAAAACAGCATCATAAGGACAAAAGAGTAGAATGGGCCAAGATTCATATCTCGTGGAAGGATGGATGCAACAGGATTATATAGACTGACGAAAAGAAGTTTAGGTTGGATCATATCTCTTGATGGGCCAGATAAATGGAGTCATTATTGGCGTGGTTTAAGGAAAGGAGAACGACTGTTTTCTAAACGGCAACACGGAGGTGGTTCTGTGATTAGGTTGACGGCTGTTGCATAGGTGGATAGTTTTTGCAGTAGGAAAGATTCCATTTGCATTAGTTTCAGAAAGGTTGACGGCTGTTGCATATCAAAAAAAATCTTGAAGAATATTTTCTGCCATTCTCAAATAAATTCGGTGGACCGTTTGTCATATTGCAGCAAAACAATGCACCTGTCAACAGTGCACTATCCACTTGGAAATGGACTTTGGATAATGGAATCCATATTATGGACTGGCCATCATGCTTTCCGGACTTCAACCCCATGGAAAACTTGTGGAGTATTCTTTCCAGAAACGTTTACCAAGATCAATGACAATTTAATTTTATGAAAGACCTAAAATAATCAATAAAGATAACATGGGACAAAATTGAGATGTCCGGTTTACGAAGATTGATTATGCCAAATAGTGCCAAATTTGCAAACTAACGGTAATTTTATTGGTTACTATATTTGTTTATTTTGTATAAATTCCCATGTGGTTGTTCTATCATTCTGGGACAACCACACTGTCACTATGACAATATTGTGCATATAACAAGAAGTTTAAACAATAAAATAATATTGACATGTGCAAAATGGTTTAAGTTGAATCAGAATTCATTATATGGTTTCTTTATGTTGTTTAAAAAAGTATCAAAGATATTACGACAAGTGAAGATAATGATTCTATCATTTTGGGATAAACCTTATCTGGAAAGAAGAATACATATTGCAAATTTAAAAGAATTTTTTATATATTTTTGCATTAAATTTTATGCATGGCATACATATTTAATCAATAATTTGACATCGGCTACTAAGTTTAGTAATACATTTCTGCTATATATAATAACTATCAAATAAACTTTTATTTCTAATTCGATAAGTTTGATTAAAGAAATAAGTAATAAAATTAAAAATTAATGGCATGGTTTTCTTAAAAATGCTTCAATTACAGGACAGAGATCTTAATTATGTATAATTTATAGCTTAAATAACAAAAATAACTCTTTTCCCATTTTTTTGCACATTTTTATAAATATTTTCCATTTTAATCTCCATAACATTACCCTACCCTCCTTTCTTATTTTAACCCATAAATTTCATCTCTCCCCTTCATGTTCCCTGAGTGAGTGAAGCCATTTATAGATCAGTTACTGAAATTGCCCCAGATAAATTTCACTGTGAATTGCACCCTATATATATCCGCTCTCTCCCCCATTCGTTTTTTCGAAAAAATCATCGATAACGATTTGTTTTGATTGCAGGTCCCATAGTGGCGGGGCTTCCTACGCGAACGAGGGGCATGCCACCCTTCTACGCTGACCTGAATATTGTCATTCCTGTTGGGGCTTCAATTATCATTATCTTGGTTGCCATGGTGATGATCTGGTTACTTGCAAGGAGAAAAAGGAAGAAACGGGATTACCACCATCGAGGTAAGAAGTTTTCATTATACCTTGCGAATGAAATTTCTTTAATGTCTTTATGAAAGGAAAACTATTAGTAAGTGAATTATATTTATATTTTATCACATTCTAAAAAGCATTCGAAACCTGCGATATGCATATCTTTCTCGCATATTAGTGGCCGCATGAACAAGATATGTATCTAGAAGAATAGCTTCTTTTAGAGTTGGAAGATTTCTATAAAAGTTCGAAAATGCACATCACTGAAAAATAATCTTAACATATAATACTTTGGAGCTCTGAAAAGTATAATAACACCCTCACAATCGTATAGATTAGAAATAAATCCTGCATTTAATTCCTTCGATAGGAATAAATACATTTTTGGATATATCGTATGGTTTCGATGTCTTCATAAAAGATGCAGAAGACAGGTAATAAAATTTCCTTTTTCTTAACAAATCATCAATGACTGTTGGAGAGAAACTGTTCTTGTCGATATAGTAGAATATCAAAATGTTGCAGATGTAGAATACACTTATTTGAATAGCCTATATATAAAACAGGGTGTATCTAATTTATACTTTTGTATCAAACATCGTAGGATGATTCCTGGGATCAAACAGGACAGAATGTCTTTTTGAACATATGTCCTACAAAGCGTTGTTACTGAGTTACATGCAACGGCGTTACAGGATGTACATTGGCTACATCATAGGATATCCACCATGAGCTACAATGCATGCGTAGCAACGCCTCAACATGCGACAGGCAAAGCCACTCGAAGATACCTGTGTCCTGTCGAAGAGCTATGCAGGTTTTATTAATATGCTCTTCCAGATCGTTGATGCCGTTAAAACAGTAAGCAACACTTCTCGTGCATCTCCACAGATAAAAGTCCAGTGGATTAAGGTGAGGAGAGATTAAGTCCAACAACAATTTACTGGGCGCGATACACCGTCATGAGAAGGAGCGTACAAAAGTGAATGAAAACAAGTGACATCTGTGTACATATGCATATAACTCAGTAACAACGCTTTGTAGGACAAATCGTTCATAGGGACATTTTGTTTGCTTTGAACCCAGGAATCACTCCCCCCCCCCCGACGCTTATTACAAATATATAGATATAGTCCTATCATAGTCTTTGTTTTATTGCAGATCTGCAAGGCTCAAGAGGGGCATCAATTTGAATATTTGTTGCCATAGGCGGTCTTTATGAACCTGGCACTTTCAACTCCATCGATCACGTTCATTGAGTTTTGGGGATCATCGGACGTGGGGGCGTGCGTGTTCCGATGCCATTTCTTCACGATATCACCAAGAGTTGAACGTGGCTGTCAGGCCTTTCTTACATGTAAAAGTCTATAATATGGCTATTTTATACTTATTCAGCTATGTGTACTCTCTATCTGCAATTTCAAAACTCATCAGTCAGCATATTGATACATTAAGAAGTTGTACTTAAATTCCAAAACTTTTAAAATTTAATTGGTCTTTTCAATTCTGCAAAGATTTGGAGCGACTTTGTTGCCTGTCTGTCGGCTATTGTATATTGCTCGCTAATGCAATTACCCTACAAATCACTGAGCAAAATTTAAAGACTCAGGTTACAAAACTTTCCTTACTTGATCCACTTTTTCAAAATGAGTCTAGAAATTACACAACCATTCTAATATTAAAAACATTTCAAAATGTAAGGCTCAACTCTAAGAAATAAAAAAGTTGATATGGTCTTCTTTGAAATAAATCAATTCATCACGGCGTTTCCTCGAAATAGTAATTTACATTTCTAATAAATATCGCCATAAACCATTAAACATATTATTTTCTCTAAATCCTTTAATCTGGTTTAATGACATTCATGACTAATCATCCTATTTGCAAGTCAAAAAAATTGCTTTCAATCACAGCGTAGCATTTTTATTAAATTTTAATTTATTTGAAAATAATGAAATCGTTTACTTATTTTTAAATCTGATAATTAGTGCTCCCTTAATTGCGGCGAGTCTCTTAGAATTCGTAAAACTTCATATCTATGAAGAAAAGTAATTTTCCAAAGATTATTAAAAAAAGCTAATTTTTCCCGAAATAGACATGTGTAGGCGATTAACATCCAAATAATCATATAGGAAGCTCCGCTTTGAAAAAATGAGGGTAAAAAAAAACATCCAATCGCTACCACAGGATCATTAATTGCTTCCAAGAAAATAGATTATTAATGATGTGGTGTAGGCGATGGAAATTTTGTTGTTCAAATAACGCAGAAGAGGCGGGTCCTTAAGATTTTAAAAAAGATGACGAGCTGTCTGAAATATGAGCGTGTATGTTGCCAACGGTTACTGTACCAAAAATAAAAATAAGTAAGCTAAAACTTTTATCTCTGATCCCTCAAAAGCGAATAATTTTCTAGAAAATCATGTTAAATAGAAAATATTAAAGTCTGCATTAGAATTTCTGAATTGTTCTTTGATTTTCTGCTTTCAATGAAATTTTTCTCGTAGTTTTGTAAGGTAAAAATAATCTCGTTTCAATAAATTCAAAGATAAATTTTTACGTTGAATTGTTAATAATTAAGTTAATTAATATTGTTTATCACATTAAATTATTTTTCCTTGCAAATACCATATCAGGTTTCATTTTCTTAAAAAACTAAGTGCTCTTTTAAAGCAGTTATAATTTTAATTTTTTATACTAAAATTAGAAAGTTCATATACACTATGTGGTCAAAAGTTGCCGACACCTCTCCAAAATAATGTTAACGTGTCTTAATATACACTGACTGCTCAATTGAAAGTGGACACCTGCCGTAGTGGAACAACCTATGCAAATTCGGGCAATAATTTGAATGTAATCGTTATAAAACAGCAAGATCGTGTATAGTTGGATTCATTTGGTGTCTTAGCACATGCTGAGGTAAAATGCCACCATCAAAGCAGTAGTCGAGATTTTCAACGTGGAATAGTCATACTCTACCACATAGTGGCCAGAGTGTGCGAGCCATACTAGCGATACTGAACCTGCCAAAGTCGACTGTGGGTGATATTATCTCGAAGTGGAAACACGACATCATAGAGGTGGCCGAGCCCGCGTACTGATCGATAGAGACCGGAGTGCTCTGAAGCGATTGGTACGGCAGAACAGGGCTGTTCCAGCAGAACAATAACTGTGGCAAGACTTCCAGCAAGCAACGGGAACGACTGTCAGCGCTATAACGATTCGTCGGGAGCTCCATGCCTTAGGATAGACCGGACGGGCTGCTGCCCACAAGCCTAGCATCATCCCTGTAAACGCCCAGCGTCGTGTGGCCTGGTGTAAAGAGCGACGGTCTTGGTCGATGGAACGCTGGAAGAGCATCATGTGGAGCGACGAATCATGCTTCGCACACTCTACACAATCGGATGGTCGCCCCTGTAAGTGGCGTTTGCCAGCGGCTGCTATCTGAATGTGTCATCCCAACAGTGAAGTTTGGCGGTAGTGGTGTGGTCGTGTTTCTCCTGGTTTGGACTTGACCCACTGGTTGTGATCGAGGGAAACATGGCATCCACACAATATCTGGACGTTCTAGACAATTCCATGCTTCTTACGTTGTGGCAGCAGTTCTGTAAAGGGCCATTTGTATTCCAGCACGACAATGCCATAACGCCCGTTTAGGAGAATAATGTTCAGGAACTTCAGTGGCCCGCCCAGAGTCCAGACCTCAACTGGGATGAATCGGAGCATCCGATGCGACTGGAAATGCGCATCCAACTTGTGCAGGCTTTGTAGGAGGAGCGGGCAAAAATACCGATTGTTTGCTATCAGAAACTGGTGGAGAGGAGTCATGGCTTGTGGACGCTTTGCTTAGGGCAAAAGGCCACAATACGCGCTATAAGACACGCAGTAAATAAAGCATCTGTTCCATACCATATTGAGCAGTCAGTGTACATTTCTGAGATATATGGTTATGTAAATAGAAACATGCCTTACTTGACACATTTGTGATAATATTGTCGTAACAACTCTGTTGTGTTTCGCTCAACAGGGTTTAGTGAATTCAAATGCGGTACGTTCAAAAGATGTCACCAATGCAAAATGTTTATACGTAAGATTTCTTTCATTCGTTCAACTGTAAGTGACATTAATGTCAAGTGGAAATCTCAAGGAGCAACTTCAGTGAATTCGCAAAGTGGTAGGCCAAAAATAATCAGAGACCATGGTATAATAGAACAATACATTTGTTTGGATTGAGCCAAATTGTTCCACTAGCAGGAGTTACGATGTCTGCAACTTACGTTAAGATAGTGGACATTTCTGCCATATTGTGGCATCGTTTTGGTATTGGGCCGTTCCTGTACCAAAATATTAATGCTTCGTGTCACAAAGCAAAGGTGTGTGCAGGACTCTGGTTTGAGAAGAGGAGTTGAAAAAATAGATTTACCTGCACATAATCTAGATCTGCGTAATGCGACAACTGCGATCTAGGCTACTCGGCCAATATCTATGGCTCATCAATGCTCATCGGGACAAAAGGTGGAAACTCCCTGAAGTTGTCTACCAAAATTTAGCAAAAGGTCTTCCTCGAAAAGTACAGGCCGCAAAAAAAGCAAACGGAGGTTCAACACCAAACTAATTTTTATGAAATCATGGGTGCAGTGCAAAAGACCAGAAACCAGTGTATTAGTAATAGTTTGGTTGTTAGTATTTAATGGCTTTTTGCGTTTTTCAATTTGAGTAATTTTAGATTAGAATTAAACGTTCGAAAAATCTTTCTAAGAAGCGGTTGATTGTTGCGGATATTCGCTAATATTATGAGTTCCTTCAGTTAAACCAAATTATGTTTCATTTGGTTTAGAGAATACGATATCTTATTCATGCATATGGTTTTCTTTTAAGAAATCTGGACACATCCTAAATAACATCACCAAATGACGAACTTCCGGTCCTTTGATTTCGTTCGTCATTTGGTTATTGAAACTGGAATTCTTTCAAAATCCGAGACATAAGGCCGAATTTATTTGTGTATTGTACAACTGAGAAATATCGAATTTACAATATTTAAATTAATGATGAAAAATGCGTGAACTTGTGTAGTGGATATTATATAATTAAATATATTTATTATTTTATACTTTTGTAGAAGACAACTTCGTTATTGATAAATAAAATTGCTAAATAACTTTTTCCATTCTATTCAAAAAATTATTTCAATGGGAATCAAAATATGCAAAATTATTAAGTTTGCATTTTCAAACATCGAAACCTTGCTTGGGAAAGTTTATTGCTCGTCAAAGCCTTTGTTGTGGTAAACTGTGAAGTGTTCTTTTTTTAATTTTACAATGGTTTCTGAAAAGTTTTCTAGGAATGTTTACACGTTCGTATCCCGAGGACATATGGCTGTCTCGGCGATGAAACTCTGTCGTGTTTACTTTTCATTCGAAATTAATTAACACAAAGAGAAAAGGGTGTCTTTGAAAAGTCTGAGTTACAAAGACCGTATTTACTTTTTCTCTTGAAATTTCAATGCGACATGTTTACTTTGGGAATCATATTAAGATTCCTGAGGCCTTTTCCTTTGAAAGTATTTCACTTGTCGACAAATTTTGAAAGCTTCTAGCAAGAATGGCATTAAAGAGTCTGTTAACCAAGTAATAGAAGCGCAGGAGCTTTTAAAGCCATGAATTTATATAGAGACTTAAGTTTTTCTTAAAAGCATCCTTCCAATCAAATAGGAATTGACATTTGACCTGAATAGGAATAGGACGGAGAGAGAGAGAGAGAGAGAGAGAGAGAGAGAGAGAGAGAGAGAGAGATGAAAAGAAAAGTGGTGACGGAGAAAGCGAATGTCTGAATTTCTTTTTGTGCTTGCTTTAGACTGTGATGTTTGTTTATTTAGACGAAAAATTCAAATTTCCCAGTTTCGCCATCCTTTCCGTTCCATTTAAATATAAACATGCTTTTGATGTTTTTGTTCTCCAAGCTAAGAAATTTCCATCTCCACTGAGGAAAAAAAAGTCCTCAGCTGACATTCACGAAGAAGAACTAAACAATTGATTCATTTTCACAAAAGCTGATATCAGAATCGATGCTTATTTTTATTGAAAGTTTAAAATGTAGGTCACGTTGGAAGGAATCTTATGCTGCACTTCATAATTTGAAAACTTTAAGATTCCTAAAATACAATCGCCTTATAAGATTGAATTTTTCTAAGAGATAGATTGGTAGCAATAGAAAACCAATTTAATAAAACCGGTGAATTCTATAGCAAGAATCCTATCAAGTTTGCCCAGTGAGACGTATGAAAGTGTCCTAAAGCACCTGAACCTTTCTGCTCAAATCTAAATTTCCTAAAATTATAACGTAAATAAAACTATAATTTTTTTTGTTATTATTCAGGTTTTTAAATTTTAAACGCCAAACAAAGAAAAGGGAAAGTAACTCTTAATATAGAAGTAAATTTTATGAAAATTTGAGAAACTGTATGAAAGCGCACAAAATCAAATTAAATGAAACGCCCGCTTGATTTTGAATAACACATGAATGCATTGCAGGGAGAGAAGGAAAAGTTCTTAATGGTGTTTGTCCATTTCTGCTAGCGAAGAAAGCTTGAAAGAGTTGATGGCCTGCAAATACGGCTATACTCTTGAGATCAAGGCCGGTTTCCACTCTTTATGCGCTGTACTCTTTGTGTTGAGAGAAGAAATAAGAGGAGAGTTAAATTTCAATGCTTGCTTTCCATTTGACATAGTTTGTTTCATCATTATGGATTTCCCCCGAGTTTATTCCATTTTTGAGATTCTGTAAGATTATTTATATACTTTATATTTACACATCAGATATGGATGCAGCATCTAAAACATAGTTTTATTTTCTAAAGACAGATTAAAATACTTTTAAGGTTTCTTCTGCGTAATAAAAACTTGGGAAATAATAAAAGTTAGCAAGTTTCCTCATTGAAATGGGATTTTATAAAGACCTTAAATTACACTGGTATCTGATACTAAATTAACCAATACAAATTCAAGAATTTCTCAACGTGTATAATTATTTTACCTGTTTCCATTTCCCCCCAAAATCATCAGATAATGTTAATGTTATTGACTAAAATCTGCAATTTAAAACGCGGAATATTGTTCGATGGTAAACGATCAAGTTCCAGCATTTCCGTAAGTGCCAATAGGTGAGATTTTCTTAGTACAACTGTTGCTCGTGTCCTTAATGTTGCGACGCTCAAAAATATCAGGCCAATTTTCTAGCGGGCTACATTTTGTCAACCACAGGGATTATCGGACTTAAGGAGAATCGTACATATACCATCGGTAGACTGTAATATCTGATAGCACAACAGCATATCTAGCGCAGTTTCGAACCCAATTATGCAAAAGTCGACGACCCGCGGGCGTACCACACCTTTTAGGCTAAAAAACCTAATTCCAGTGGTTTGCTAATCATCTGCATTCGACTATAACCGACTGGAAAACTGTAGCATGGTCACGTTATTTATCTCCTTCACTATGTTGCGTGTTGTCGACATTTCAGGATGATGGAGTTTCTGCAATGATCTGAAGAATATTTTAAATTGGCGACTTTAGGTCTCTTGATGCATTTAGGAACGTCCTAAGCATACAATGCATCTCAATGCGTCACCATCTTTCTCTAGGCTCTCTTCCATAATGGTGAATGTAAGGACTTTATGACCGATCTTCGTATACTTCGTGGATGCGAAAGACTAATAAAACGTAAAACTGTTGCTTATAGCTATGAGAAAGCCAGATTGTAGGTCAGATTTGTCTATTATAATGAATCCCTTTACTTTCATAAGAAAAAGTTTCATAATATGAAGAGAAACATTATAAAAACATTTGTGTATAAGAAATTTATATGTATATTTTTGTTTAATAAAAAATTGTGAGTTAGAACCTAACAGCTTTCAGAATTAAGATTTTTTTGAATGAACAAATTTTATTTTCCTGCTATTATTATTTTATTTTAATATCATTTATTGATACTCGTATTTGATATGACCATTAAGAAAACTTAAACACTTTAGAGGAAGGTGACTTTTATGTAAGGTCATAAAAATTTATAACTGAAGATGGAAGTTTATTTTCTCATACCTTATTAAAAATAAAATATTAACAAGAGGTTGCTTTTTAAATTTATAACCTCGCAGCAAATGGGCGGCGTTTAACCGCTTAGAAGTCGTCGGTTAAAAGAAAATTTTTTTAAATATAAATTGTAAAAGTAGCTAATACCGAAGAAAAAGAAGCATAAAATGTATAGATTATATAATAATAAAGTTTCACTTTTAAAGCTTGCGGGTTGAAATGTTTATGAAAATTTCATTCCTACATGAGCAGAAAATATTTAGAAATCCTGAGTAAAACGCAAACGGCATTTTTCACATTTCTTGTCCATTCCTTTACCCCGTTATATGTAAAAGGAAGAAAGCTTTAAAAATGAATAAACCCATTGCCTTGTTTTGGCATTCCGTTGAAAGTTGGTGGATTTTTTTTCTCTTTACTCAGGATCCATTAGGTTTGGCTTCTCTCTCTCTCTCTCTCTCTCTCTCTCTTTTTTTTAAACCAAATAACTCACTTGGGGCAATGCACTTGTTTCAAATAGAGGGTAGGGTTAAAGGAGATCTAACTCGGAGTTCATATTCTTCTTTTAGACAGACTTCTTTTTTTTCATTTTCCTTTTCTGTGACCTGTCGTGCCCTGTGCAAACCGAAGGAAAGTTTATTTGGCCCCGTTCTTTCGTTTTTCGCTCCTTGTTATATTTTAAACCTAATGGGTTTAAAAGCTCGGAAAAGCATACAAAGAGTCGGATCATGCCAGCTTTTCGAATAATACCGACACCATGAGGAGTACTGGTTACGACATTCCTGAACAAATTTTGTTATTAATTTTTTTTTCTCCACTTAAATTTTATTGCAATTCTTTAGACGAATCCTTTTTCATCGTCCAGAGGTTTATAAATTTTTAGAGATTAAGTCTGACCTAAAAGCCTCTGCTGGTAATTTTTTCCTGCTCTTCCTTTCTCTTTGGTTCCTTTATTGCATTCCAGAATTTATTTGAAGCGAGGTTGAGACTGTAACTCATCTCTTTTCTACAGATGATTAGATTCATTCTACAGCATTGCAATGGATTTACAGCCGTAAAGTTGAAATAACGTAATAAGTAAAAAGAGAAAACGGAAAAAGGGATGAAGTGCGGAAGAAAAGAAATTGGTGAACTGGAGAAAGGGGGAATTCGAAATTTAAAGATTAAAGCGAGTAGAAATTGCAAGGAAAAATTAAATAAACAAACTATTAATGCTTATCAATGTTTAGATTTCTATATGTACATTATTTAGTTGGATGTCTATAACGATCTTATCTCATTTCGAGCATACTCACAGTTTTCAAATGAGTATCAAATGGAAATTTAACCCATTTCGAAACCATGGAAAAAATTGGGGAAAATTACTTAAAATTTAATGAAAAGCAATTTAAATATTAAGAATTAAAAAAAACCACATTAACGTAAATAAGAAAGCGAAATCAGATACATTGAACTCCAATATAAGGATATTAATCTTAAAAGCTCTATTCTATTATGAATGTTTGTCGATAAAGTAGCTGAGTCTTGGATAAGATTTTTCACAATCGTAAAAAGAGAAAACTCGTTGGCTTCTGAACTCACAAACCGTTGAGTTTTTCTGCGAGGATGCTCAGAAAGAAAGAAAAAAAAAGAGTTCAGAATTAATTTCCGGTTTCGTGAGAAAAGGAGATTCAAATCGTCTCTGCTTCTTCGCCCAAAAATCAAGTGTTGGATTCAAGAGATGCTACGCAATGCGAGCAAAAAAACAAAGAAAGAAGAAAGAAAGTAAAAAGGATTGCAATAAAAACTAATCAGTTGACTTAAGTTAACCAATTGTGTGAATAAAATCGCATTTTTGAAATCAAGCTTGCTTTCTAAACCGAGCACTAAAATCTCTGAATGCATGAAAAAAAAATTACTTTGTATATCGCTCTTCAAGACTGTCATTAAAGATCGATATCTTTGGTTGTTTGTCAAAATTTCGCGGAATTTCAATTAAGTTACTCATTATTTATTCATAAGAAGGCATTTTTAGCTAAAGGATAGGTTAAAAATTGTACCTCCCCCCTCCCGTTCGTTTCTTATAAAATTTGAACTTTCAGCAGTCCATAGGAGTCCCAGTAGAGTATATAAATTTGATTACCAAGCAGCACATTTTTAGAAATATAGACTGTCCCAAATTTATATACACTCTTTGAAGCGTTATAACTCAGCTACGAAGTGAGATAGAAATATAAGGTTTATTGTATTTTATTCCTTAAACTTCCTTAAGCCTTACATGTTCAAAATGTCCACCTTCTGCCACAGTACACTCCCAACACCGACGTCGAACGAGCGACATACAGAGATTGTAGCTAATGGAATATCATTGATGGAATGTTCAATCTGATCTCTTAATTCCGTCAGTGGGATTTGTGGCGTACACCGTGTTCTTTAAAGTTCCCCAAAGGTAGAAGTCGAGAGGGGTTAAATCGGGAAATCGAGGCGGGAACTCCGTAGCACGTCCTATCCGTCTGTGATTGAATGTGTGATCGAGGAAAATTCTCACATCGACATGAAAGTAAGGTGGAGCCCCGTCTTGTTGGAAGTAAACCTCATTTCCATTCTCGAAGAGATCATTAAGACGTGGAATCATGAGTTCCAACATTTGCAAGTAAGTCTGACCCGTGACAGTACGTTTGAAAAAGCATGGCCCAATTAATCCTCTGGAAAACAGACCACACCATACCGTGCTTTTCCAACGCCTTCTGTATCATACACAATAAACCTTATATTTCTATCTCATTTCGTTGCTGAGCTATAACGTTTCAAAGAATGTAAACATCAATTTGGGACAGTGTATATTACATGAGCGGCGAGTTATGGAATTTTTATTTGATTTTCTTTACCAAACATAAGAGTGGCTCCGATTTCTTAGAAATGTGCACATATGCTGTGTAACTCACTCTTCTTACGCTTTGCCTGTCTCTTGCATTGTTACCCAGGAGCTTCTCCAGCAAGCATCCAATAGTGGTCATTCTGTATCTGCCGGCCAGGTGGCAGACAGGGCTAGGGCGTAGGCTTTCTAGTTCTCGAGTCCACCTGGCCGTGGGTTCGAATCTCGCCGTGGGCATGGATGTTTGTGTTTGTCCTGGGCTGCCTACAGATATAACTTGTGTAAAAGGCGCAAAATGACCTTAGTAGTCGAGGCCTAAATTTCTAGAACCCCCCCCCCCTCATTCTGTATCTAAGATAACCACTAATGATAACCACTTTTCCTAAAATCTTCATTGTTTCAAGTTCCTTATAAAAATGTTCACCATGCTTAAAGCACTAACTATGGCGCAGTTCTTGAGGAAGATATCCTAGTGGGAACAAAGAAAGGGTTTTTAAGAACATACTGCAGCCACTATCGTGGCACGTCAGTATGTTCTGAACAACTGTCTTGTAACAGCGAGCAGAGACACCGCCAACGAATGCGTTGCATAGTTCTAGCCCTAAGCAAAAGCGATGATGGACGACAGGTTCATTGTTGTCGGCCTGGGCAGCAGTAAACGCTGGAAATGTGCGAGATGGAAACGTCCAAACATGATCGCTGTATATTGGAAGAACTGTTTGAATAAGGCAAAATTTGAATGGGTCGAGTATATCCGAATATCTTGGGAGAACGACTCGAGCCCTGATCAGGCGCATCGTGTCATCACTCAAGCGAGTTATGTGAGGATGAAGGTACGTTCACAAAGACGCGGTACATGCGGATACGTGCGGTAGCTAATCAGATTCATTCCGCATCTGCCGCTTTTAAGCCGGATCTGAGATCGTTTGAGGTCAACTTTTTCCTATGCGGTACATGCGGCTAGGGCAAAGTAGATAAAAGGATCCTTTTATCTACTTTGCCCAACATACGGCGAGAGCTGCAAGGTTGTCACGTGAATTCTTTCTACCAATCAGCGGTAATCTTCTTGAGAGCGCCAAAATGGAAGCATTGGAAGGAGTGGGAAGTGCTCTGGCGCTGAAATAAAGCTAATAGAAGTATATCTTCATCTGTATCCGATGAAATAATGTTTGACAGAAATATTCCGACACCTAATAAAACAACAAACACGTCCATCATAAAAATTTGCCAGTAATGGAGACCGGATGTTTACTTTTAACATGAAGTACTTGTTCTGTGCAGCACTACCCTTAGTGGCAGTATTTGAAACGTCATGCGGAAAGCTTGAATTGCCGCGTGTTTGTGAATAGGAGAGGGACTGACGCATCGCATCGCAGCTGCTTGCTCCCACATGTACCGCGTCTTTGTGAACGTACCTTAAATGATCTTGTTCAAGCCAATAGACGTATAACAGAGAATGAGAACGCTCTTCTACGAATATTTGTCATGACAGTTTCCACACAATATTCCATTATCATTACAGTACCGTTTCTACAAAACACATGAAAAAAATCCATGGAAACCCTAGAACGCTTCAAGTGGGAGGTCTTAGAAATCAGCCCTAAAGTCTCGATCTAGATCCAAGTGATTTTCATCTTAAAGAGTCGGTGCTTTTGGGTGGGGCGCAGAAGTCAAGGAAGCGGTGCAAGATTGGTTCGCTCCCAGCCGATGCCACTGGTATCCAGCGACTTGCGACATAGTGGGGGAAGTGTGCCACCAGTGGCGGGGATTATAAGAGGTACACCCCTTCTTTTGTCCGCTTTTCTTCATCGTTCGTTTTCATTTGACTGCCCATTGTATTGCAGTATTAAACTCTTTGGTATAGAATTGTCCATATACATTAGACAAAATTTGATTTTTCTAGGTTGTAGGAGAGCAAAATAAATCTCTTTATGTCCTCTTATTTGCTTCCATAATGAATCACAAAAATTAATGAGTTTATACAATTAATTTTACAATCTAGTCGATTATATTTATTTACATAACCCAATAATCAACTATTTTGTTCCAATCTTTCTTTCACTTAAAATCCAATCCAGGATTAAGTTTTATATACATCTTTTTAATTAAATTATTCTTCTTGAATATATGACTGATAAAATATTTCAATTACACTGTATATCGTTTTCTTAGAAAAAAATTCAATACTTTTGACGCGCAATGATATTTAAGTTTTAATCATATGAATAGAATTGCATTGGAAATCAAAATAAGACATAACAAAGAGAGTATTGATTAAATTAGACTGTGTTACGAGCGAAATTGAAAGAGAATCAAAGGGGAGGGGACATGGTTTCTCGAAAACCCCCAAAGTTTTTTTTTCTCTCCTCTTATTCCCTGTCTACTACCTTTTTTTTCGGTTAAGCAGTGAAATGGGACGAGATGCATTAAGGCTTCATTACGAATCCATTGCAAGTGGAAAATGAGAATGAAATGTATCCACCTTTCTTTCGGCTTTCCACTTGCGTGATTTCATTGCCTTGAAAGCCTGTGATTATCGAAAAGCTCTGCCTAATGGAACTCTCTTTGTATCTTTACGCGTGATTGAAAGGTCCTGGAACAAAAGAGAAACACTTTTTCTCCCTTCTTCATCGACGACCCTTGCACCCTTTACTAAAGGAGGGTCCGTTTCCGACATCATCATTGACATTCCCCCCTCCCCACCTCCTTTTGTTTTTATCAACCGTCCCTCTTTTCAAATCATCGTCTTTTTCAGCCGAATACGCCGGGCAGGAGGCGAAGCAACTCAATTCCGATAACGAGAGAAAGATGTTTTTATCCGACAAGGAGATGCTGACCCAGGGTGGCCACGTCGAGATGAATTACGACCCCGCCCTGTCTCGGCGTTATCACCCGGGCAACCTACGTACGCCCACCAGGAGTTCCGACAACATCCAAGGTAGGGAGAGAGACTTTTCCTATTCACCCACTCCACCTCCTTCTACTTCTTTTTTCTTCTTTTTTTTTCGCTTTTACGTTGCTTGGGAGGAGTGAGGGCGGAGAGATCACTACAATTGAAAACCCGGATTGAATACACTGCAATGCAGTATGAAAAATGCTCACAGCTGATCCCTCATTTTGCGATCACTAATGAAGAAAACCGCTTAGATGTCAAAAGTTTTAATTTTCCTTTAAAGAAAAAATAATCCAAGAATTTTCTTCTCCATTGCTCCTCCTCGTCATGGTCTTTCACTGTTAATTCATCACGTAAATAATTATATGTACATAACCTCTATAGTTAGCTTCATTGATTTGTTCGTTATCTGCCTCGTATATTAGACGTGCATGTTTCCTTCCTATCCAACGTAACTAATAATCTTGCATTTCCTCGGGAAGATTTACGGTAATAGGTTCTTAACCTTTTAAAAGCTACAGAATTAAGGCTAATTGGGAGGTTCATTTATATGTTTTTTCTTCCTGAGCTTGCTGAATCTGGTGCAGTGTCTCTCTGACCTTCGGGGACATCAGATTAAGAAAACTACGGAACTAAAATGTACGTGCAGCCCAAATGTCGCGCCCCATAGGAATTATATGACTGTGGATCTCTAAATCATTAAATGTATTGGAAAGTTTGGTCTATTGAGAATTGGATTAGTTTCCTAGCCCAGTATCAATGGAGATAATTTAATTTTGAATTACTCAACAAGCACTTAGGAAATCATTCTAATATGATAATTTATTATTTATTTAGAACTCTGTTTATTTTTATTTTTCCCAGTCTTGTGGACTAGTAACAATCTCCCCTATAGTGCGCGGCTTTTAGGCCAATCAGTTTAGGTGGCATACAATGGAATTAATTTTAACACTGAGTTATACCAATTAAATGATAACTTTATGGCGTGTTCAGATTTACAAAGAGGATGACAAGGGCAGATTATCCTTTGCATTCAGTAAATTCGCAAGGGAAGGGCAGGCGGACGGAAACTTTACTAGGGGAAAAGATCTCTGAAAGGGTAGATTAAACGATCCTCTCGTGGATACGCCATTGCTCGCTTAACTGACGTGATGAATTTAACTTTACGACAGCAGATGGGGCCATATTTTTGACCATAAAATTCTTTTTCCGTTTTTAAAATCTTTAATCAGCCCGTTATTGAGGTTTTCAGAATTTTAATTTAAAGTGTGGCTCGTAAGTAAAGAAGGGTATAAAGAATATTATTTTCTTCACGCTCATTTCATTTTTTTTTTTTTTTCATTTTGAGGTGAGGGGAATAGATGTTTTATTTTCACCCTTTAATTCACTCCAAAGCTTCGGCTCTTTTATGTGTTAGCAGCGTTTTCTCACTGATGCAATGTCACATTGTCACCTTTGCACGCTGTCTCTCCCATGCTCTGTTTTAGCATCAGTAAAAGTGATGTACTGAAGAATCGTTTACTATGTATATTATTATGTTTTATTTTTTTAATTAAACATACAGGCCGGACAAAAAAGTCTCTCCAACATTACATAATTATATTATAAAGAAACTATTACAGTTAGAGCTGCATGGTTAGCCGCAAGAGAAAGAAGAGCATGAGAAGATTTTTTTTATTCTATATATGTACCCTTTGTCTCCTGTAGAACGTCTAAGCAATATTCAATTTCGCGCCATGTTTTTGCAACATTTCTTGTGTAATACCGGCAATAGAATCAGTTATTCTTCATTTCCATGCACCCAGATCAAGTACACTTGTTGCAAACAATCTGAATTTGGCGAGTATATTGGAAGGATTGCTTTTAAATGTTTCCTGCACAGCCTGAACCATGGAGGAAAGAATAGAAGGATGGTCAACTCGAGCTGGAAAGCGGGTCCTTCATATACTAAGGCCTGCTAGCTTCGGACACCGTAAAAACCACGCTGAATGATCAGTTGATTGCACTCTGTCCAAGGAAAGAAAAACTATCTCAAGGTCGGGAAATTCAAAATTAGCCAATCAGAGCGATTTAGGAACACTCGAGCAACTGCTTCTGGGAGTTGTAAAGCATTTGAAATAAAATATTTTCCCACTCTTCTGAAAAGCTTTTATTAGATGATGCTCCAGAATACCAATGATGGGTTAATAGATATCATGAGGCACCTTGACTTAGTTTTTCTTTGATTGAACAGAGTGTAAATGATCTCATTCGCAGAGTCGTTAGGCACGTGACGTGTTTACTTCAATGATATTTCTTTTTCTTGCGAACCCGGTTAATGCGAATTCCCGCTTAATAAGAATTATTTCTTTGGTCCCGTCCTAGTGAATGCTGTTCTTTCGTACACGGATAATACGAACAAAATTTCGGGCCCCTTGAAATTCGTTATAACGAGGCTCGAATGTATTTAATACTGTTACCACTTCTATGGTGTGTGTAGAAGTCATATACTCCTGGTCATACGAGGCTAATTTGAAGAAGAAGAAGAAGAAGAGAATCGCCACTGGATTATTTCTTGTGCCATATTTATCTTTATTTTTCTTCATGACTTTTAACAATATAAACTTAGCACAAAGCAAACGCGATGAGTAAATAAAACTGAAGCGAAAAAAAAGCAAAAATATGGTATCTGAAGTGAAAACGAAACTTATTACATTGCGAATGGGATATGCAGTGCTTACTGTGCCTTTGTCAGATGACGTTTCATCCGATTTCTTAGCATTAGAATAATTAAATTTGACGTTCCATCTGTTCTTCCTTCCTGGGCTGAACAATTTCTTCACTGACGGGTGGTCGCCATGTTCGCGGATGGGAGCCCACGAAAAGGAGATACTCCAAATATCTTTAAACTTAAAAGGGAAGTACACGAAGTGTTTGACGCACTTTTTTTTTTTAGAAACGATGGCGTTACGCGGCGGCAGTAGCGCTCCGGAAGTGAAAAGTTCAAAAAACATGGCGGTAAAAGGGAAAACATAATAGTTAGCGATGGTTGCCAAAGAATTGCAGTTACAGCACTGTTATTAAGTACAAAACTTTAATTTTGCTGTACAATTCTTCGTCTCGAAATAATTTAGAAGATGAGGTAAGCATCCATGAATACTATTTTTATTTACAATTATAAAACACCGCGATACATACCCCTCACCAACGCAATCGTTATTAATTACTATACACATTTTTTACTGAAAGGTAATTAGCTAATTTTAATTATCTGTTTTTAAAAACTAAATTTGTTAAGAAACTTGAGAATCCATTCAGTTGTTGTTGACTGCTGCTACTTCAATGTGAAGTGGATTCGTGCTTATTGCTGAGCAGTGGAAGAAAGAAGTTCTGTTAAACGCATTAATACACACAAGCACACACACATACATAACTTTAACTATGGCTGTGTGTGATCAAATTTTTCGTTTTTGGGTTTATTTTGAAAGAAACAAAATTTCGCAATTTTCTTATTTTGCAATCATCAATAATAGCTTCAGATGAGTAACATTTTCAATTTGGTGGGAATCTGTGACGTACATGTTCGTGTAACTCCCTTCTTAGTGTAATAATTAAGTAATGATCGTCCATATCCGCTTCCTTCAAAGAACGGGAGAAAAATATTTTAAGGAGTTATTCTTTCTTTTGCGATCGATCATTATAGATACAGCTGTAACTATAAGAGTTTCTTTGTAATAAAATTTTGTAATGTTGGAAAGACTTTTTAGCCACCCTGTATTATTCATTTGGTTTATTTATTTGTTTATGTTGCTGAAACTCAAGGCTGAAGCTTTAACTTGTGCTCCACTAATCCCTTGCACGTCACGTTATACTAATTCAAATGCACTGAACCTGCTCTTCCTTTTTTTTGGACTCAACTCCGACCCCGGCAGCCTGTCCATTTCATTGGACAGGAGGGGGTCCTTTTTTTTGCTTCTCTAAAGCACACCTGTCATTTTTTTATATATATATGTCGCCCTCCTCTTGTATCCAAAAGACGAGTTGCCGCGATGGCCGATGGTCTTTCTCCCCCCTGCAGGCCTCGACCATGCCGTGCGACTGGCGGTAGGGGGAACGCGAAGGACGGACTTCCGGGATCACCCACTCTACCTGGAAGAATGGCGACGAGCTAACTGCTAAGGGCGAGATCCGAGAGACGATTCTCGAACCCTGTCCACCACTAATCCCAGGGAGAAGAGCACAGAGAGGAGAACCCGGAAGAACCAACCAATGACCGACGCCCACGTGTCGCATCCTCCCCTCAATCTTCACTTTAGGATGGGACAATTGTTGTCGACCGACACGCTCAAAAACCGCATTCTAGTATTTTATGCGTGTTTTCTGTCTCTTTTGTATGCGTGGATGCTAAGTGTGTCGTGTTGAATGTTCAGTTGCTTGGGTTCCATCATCGAGAACAATTTACAAAGTAATGAGTGTTGTGGCTCCTCCGCAAACAGCTGTTTACACTAAAAAAAATATTAAAAAAAATAAAAAAAATTAAAAAGATAATAAGAAACTGCAATTTTTGTCCAGTTTTGAACTATTAAAAATAAAAAATAAAAACATTTTATTAAAAAACAAAAGACCAAATAAATATTTATTAATTAAAAAATAATAATAAACAATAACAACCAAAAAAAATGTAATTTAATTTGGAGCTGAGTTTGCGAGGAAATTTGTGAATCCATCCGTAAATAATTGACGAGAGAAAAATATGGAGAGAGAAAAAATATTGAAGAGTGCTTATTGATGATAAATATATATTATTTTACAGAAAAACTCTGCACTGTTTTATATCCTTAATGAGTTATTTTAATGATTGAATAATAATTTTAACTTTAACCTAGCGGATGTGTACAAAATTATTCCTTTAAGAATTCATTATAATTTCTTTCTTTGTTCTGGTATCAACGAGAAAGAAATGTTGCTTCAAATTGATATTTGTTTTATTGCTTCTCATTTATGTTTATCCTTATAATTAATTTAATTTACAAATTTAAAGTTGATATTTGTAAAGATACTAATTAACTATATTGCCTTTTTATATTAATAATTATCATTTATTAAATTAAGCAACGAGAGCAGTTCGGAACTATTTAGCTGTTCAGAGAGAAATATTTTTCGTACATCACCATTCAAATAAAGGGAAACATATATCTTGTCACTATAGATTATTATTATTTTTTTATGGTTATTATCATTAATATTAATGTTATTATTAAACTTCATACTTAACGTATTACTGTGATTTTTAAAAGATAAGAAACGACAATGTTAATAAAAGAAGGTTTTGTTATATAAACTGCTATGTACGGATCTTAATTTCAAGAAATTTTATTTAAGGTTTCCTTGTAAAAGAAATTGCATAAATTTATGATTTTTTTTAATAAGGATGCGTTGTTTAGTATTTATTTTTCATACAACATAATAAACTCCATTTAATGAAAGATAAAAGTAACTGATATAGAAGTTAAAGAATTTTGAGTGTTTCTCGTATTTTACAGGATTTCTGGTTTCTAAATTGAGAAAAAATTTTTCTTAAATCCATTAATTTCTATATCTGTTGTCTCAATTAAATATGAAGTTAAATATTTTTTATTTTAATATTATAATATTCAATTTTAAGATTTAATATGAAAAGGATTCGTATAATTGGAAAATATATATATATATATATTTACGAGTTGCTATATATAAACTTTTTCAGCACGACGGCATTATAAGAGAGCTGTAACAGTTCTTCCTTAAATTGGAAATATTTTATTAATAAAAAAAAAATGAAAAGTTTAGTTTTACAGTGCTTCTGATAATGCCAAGTTTGAAAGAGTTTATTGTGGTCTTGATTATTAAAAGTTTTGAGCACTAAAAAAAAAAAATATTGCTGGGATCATAATACACTCTACACTCGACTATCCGTGCATGATTGGTTAATGAGAATTCGTAGAAAATTCTTTAGTAGTTTATGTACTCGATTCCATATCTAGATGGTCATCTCTGAATAAAAATTAGCATAATAATTTGTCCTAGCATCATCAAAGCTTGAAAGTATCGCTGTATCTTAATTTAGCCAAATTACATATTTTTGAATTGTCCGCACCTTTCGGTATCCATCCTCCCTCCTTCATCGATGCATGGATAATCGGGAGTAGAATGTCAGGTTTACTTGGCAGAAAGAAGATTATTTCCCTTTAACATAGCTAAATCTATCTTTTTTTTTATTATAAATGGGTTAATGTTAATGTGTTTTGTTTATTATCTTCCATAAAAAAACGACCCCTTGTTGATGGAATTTTACCATTTTCTATTAAACTCTGGTAACATATTTTTTTTTTCTATCCTGGCTGGGTCCAATCGCCCGACCTTTGACCTGTGGCTCGTAAGTGAGTGGGATGGGCAAGCATTTCCTACCTGACTTAGGGGTGTCTGTGATAGTGTTCTTTTCTACCTGTCGCCGCATTTCCTTGGGCGGACGACCGCTTAATGTCCCTTGGGTAACATGGAGGTGGCGGCCGACAAGGTTCCTCTTTTGTGACTTCAAAAACTTCCAGGATTTCATCCACAGACACTCTCGTGACAAAGTGTCGGGTGCAGGTGTCGGATGAGCATTATCTGTCACGTGATTTTCTTTTGTGGGGATTTTGTTGCTAGGTTACCAAGATGACATTTGCCCGTATGCGACGTTCAGTTTGGAGGACTGCCGCGTCGAGACGCAAGACTCCCAGGAAATGCCGCTCCGGATGTTCACGCATCCCAGTGACACGTGCGACCGATACCACCACCCCAACAACTACTGCGCCACGGTGAGTTGAACACCACTAACTTTTACTTTTGTAAACATTCTCAAGGTTTTCACGCCCCAACAGCAATGGAAAATCGTTAGAGACGCTCCAAACTTTTAAAGGAGGACTGGGGGGCGTGAAATTTACTCTTTTCTTTTAACGCAGCCCGAATGATAGCTTCATATTGAACTAGCGAGTTCATTTAAGGTGAGGAAGTAATAAGGGAGAAAAATATAAAGATCTTTAAGTTTTAATCATAAGAGGGGGTATTCAAATTTTGCTTATTTATAATCATGTGCGTCTCCCACATAAACAAATTAAAAAAATGTTTTATCATGAAACGCTTGGGGAGTTTCTTTTACAAAATATCATCTAACGGTGCCGAAATCTCTATCATGGCAGGGATTTATGCAATGCAGTCTATAAAATAATAAAAATTAACTCTTAATATTTCCAAGATAGCTTTCAATAATTAAATAATCAAATTATTATAATAAAAAACAATAAGGTTGTTTCAATCAGTGAAGTGTATATAATAATTCATTTAATTACTTTTAATATTTCAATAATTCATTTTATTTTAAACAAATTTAAATTAAATTAAATTTTATACAATAAAAATGGTAAACTTACAAATATAATTGAAAGTTTATTTGTAACAAATCAAGTGTTTTGTTCATGATATCCTGCATTAAACATAAATCAGTGCATTTTTATAATTCGTTTTATTAAATATTCAAAATCTCATTTAATTATGTTCAGTACTGTAATGTAATAATCAAAACTTTCTTTTAGAGTATACCACATAGATGAACTAAAGCTAATATACATATCGTAATGGTAAAAGGATTAAACTGCTCAGCGCATTCCACGGGAGCAACTTCGTCCTAATTGTTAAAATTTATTTTAGACCATAGGGAAGAAATTTTTGAAATAAAAAAATTAGTTTCAAAACTTTCTGCTAGAGAAGTCTTGACTCAACAAGCGGTATATTTGCATAATCTGTAGGCTACGTCTTATGCACTTGTATAATGCTATTTGCCGTTTAACGTCCAACTTTTCCCAATGGGATTTTTTTGGGACTTCATTTTTTATTTCGAAAATTCCTTCCTCGTGTTCTGAAATGTCCATACGCTAAATTTCTTCTCAGCTGTATCTCTGCAGATGGCACTGAACTTGGTTTAATTTGATTCGTCCTGTATTTACAACGAAAAAAAAAACTTCAATTTTTTTTTTTCTGAGGCCGATCGACTTGCATACCGATTCATCTAGGAAGGAATCTCGCAACTGCATCTCTCTGAGAACTGCATCTGGACGAGAACTTGAATATCGACCTTCTCATTTTCCACATGTTCCAATTCAAAAGATTGTTGCGTTCAGGAAAGTAATCGACCACTTTTGCTTAGCAGATCCTTCTTGTACGACTTTGACATAATAAGCTACTACCTTATATTCATAATGCTGAAGCTACCGGGAAGAAAGAATGCAACAATGCATAGTCTAATTGCTCCGATATAACATTCAGCTACGCCTTGCACACTATGGCACTTTTTCGTAGATTCCGTTCGTACCAATGGAAGGTTTCTGAAAACATGTTTCCATCATAGGTTTATAAAACTTCTGCAAAAAATTAAGAGTATGTTAGTGTTAATATAACTTAATCCTGAAAAACATTTCCGAAAGTTTAAAATTCTAAACGTCTAAAATAAATCCTAACATCCCGACCCTGAGTGACAAAAATCCTGTAAATCGAAATTTCGAGGAGCACAAATCCCACTGGAAAGGAGGCTTTAATCATTATGCAGGATGAACTAAAACAATAAGAACAATCTCCAGGGGATGATTCCTCACAAGAAAAGTTATAAAAAAAACCAATCAACATATTTCCGGAAATACATAGTTTCCATGGATATGGCAATTCTTGTATGCACGACATTCATGACCTCATAACAATACAAGCAGTGTGTTTTTATTTCTGTTGCAGAGTTACTTTTGAGTGATAGTCGTGCATCGGAGATACAATGGTTCGATATTTAAATCAGGAACAAGCCGATATGGTCTTCAGAAGCACATGGGGATGGTCGAGAGGCCGCACGGCTGTACCAAGAAAAGTACCCTGACAGACAGCACCACCCGAATACTAAAATTATCTTTCGGTGGTTGTGTAAGAATAGGTCCTTTGATGGAAGAGGGGTCCTTTGAAGACAAGGAGGCCACTTCGAACATCTTTGTAATGTTGACAGAATTACTTGATTGCTCTATTACAGACATACTTTTTATTTCTGGACGTATTGTGGGACCCTCCCCACTTTTCTGAATATTCTTCCAAAAACAATAAGTTTATTAATCACTGTTATGAAGAAAGCCGCCTATTTATCAAGTATTCAACCAATTACTTAGTATTGTTGTGATACTTCACATATTAATCTGACTTCTAGTTCTGTCACAGTTTTCTAAAAAATATTATTCTAAAAATTAACTAAAAGACTTAGAAAATTAGATTCAGAATAAGATTCACTGGAAATCGGGCATCGTATCCCTCGAGAATAAGAGTTGTGGAGAAATGAACAGTGAGGGCGCTGAGTTGGATAATTCCCCCCTCCTGTTACGGTTTCACAGTGTCCCTTTAACGGCGACGAGAAGAATCACCTTAGTAAGAGTTTGGAGTTCTCCCAACCAATCAGAATTACACTAATCGCAAAATTTAGACGTTTTTGGGCAGTCTGAAGTAGAGTTGTTCAGGAGCAGTTGTCCAGAAACATTGGCTCAGAGCAATTGTTCAGAAGAAGTCGTTGTCTGATGTTTGAACAGAGCCGAACAGAATGTAGCTCTGAAAAGCCATATTAGTCCACATTCAGTCTGTGACATACAGAGTTGTTGTTCCACAGCACTCATGAACAGAGTCAGGCACAACCTGCAGATATGAAATTGAGTAAATCAGTTAGAGTGAGAAAAAGAGTTAACATTACTCTGTAATCAAATGGAGAAGACACCTCCCCCACTGACAATTGACGGCCGTGCCAAACGATGATGAAAACGACGCCGAATTGCACCCGCCACCCCCTCCAAAGGAACAATAATTTCTCTCTTCTCTCATATCTCCCTTTGGCGAACCATCAATCCAAAATATCAGGAGTTTATAAATTATAAAGGTTAAACTAGCTAATTATTAAACGTTAAAGGTTAATAAATTACAAATATTCTAAATTTCTTTTAATAAATTAATATGTAAATAGTAAATGGTCTCTCCCTTTGCGTTAATCTCATTAAATAACATGGAATGGAAACAAATAGGAGATTTAAGTGGGTTTAATTAATCATATGTTATCTGGTATAAAATTATTATAAGGATGCATAAATCATTATTCTCGACCACCTCCCATCTACTAAATCGACACCTTGCAAGCTACGACTGATTTTTATAATTATTAAAGGAACGGAAGGATATGGTGGAGAGAACGGATTGTGTGGATTATTTACATCTTTTTGCAAATGGTAATCGCCCGGATACCACACAACAGGTATGTTCTCCTGAAATTTGTTCCTATTGGTTTAGTTCACCCTGTATTATTCCAACAAGTAGCAGGTAAGAGAAATATCGACAATAAGGGGATGAAATTCAAAAGCGGCTACCAGTTCATCTTTTAAAAAAGAGACGGAGGGTGGGGGGCATCTAGAATAAAAATTGTGTATTGGCTGGTAAGAGATGATTTACGAATGAATTTACGAATGAAGACCGAGATTAGACCAATTTATAAATAAACTATTTAGAGACTTTTCCTATCTATCTATCTATCTATCTATCTATCTATCTATCTATCTATCTATCTATTTATTTATTTATTCATTTATTTATACAGGGTGATTAAAAATTCAATGTACAATCTTTTAGGGGAGGTAGTATGGGTGATTCTAAGCAAAAAAGTTCATATGGGTCCGAATTTGAACGACAACTGAGATATGAACAGAAATAAAATTGCTGCCACCAAGATCAACAAGTGAATAACTCAGGTTCTCTAACGTCTAGGATAATGAAATTTCGGGGAATGATAGGGTAAATAAAAACCGTTAAAATTTGATCGAATTTTAACGAGTAGTTTCTAACGCAAAAAATCATGTTACGGAAAAAAGCGTTACGGAAACAGTTTTGCATTGTTGTTGCACGTTTAAACATTGTTGGCGCCGGCTTAAAGCACATGCCATGAAGCCTACGAGATAACAAGGCCTGGAAGCGAAAAAGTCACCTGACCATCGGGGTGCTAGCAACAATCCAACCTTCATTGTTTCCAACAAACGAAAAAACACTGATTGTTGACATCCAAGATGGAGACAGTGAAGGTTGGATTGTTGCTAGCACCCCGATGGTCAGGTGACTTTTTC